>RJWT010004383.1:0-33564 GCA_004365215.1 Cuniculus paca | reverse complement strand
TGTTCTTTGTCATGGAAGTATCTTGTTTCTCCATTAATTTTGAAGGAAAGTTTTGCAGGGTACATCAGTCTGGGTTGGAAGTTGTTTTCTTTCAGGACTTGCATTACTTCACTCCAGCCTCTTCTTGACTTGATGGCTTGTGTTGAGAAGTCTGTCATGATTCTGATGGGTTTTCCTTTATAGGTGATCTGTTTCTTTTCTCTAACAGCTTTTAATATTCTGTTTTTGTGTTGAATTTCTGGAATCTTGATTATTATATGTCTGGGTGTAGATTTGTTTTGGTTATGGCTTGCTGGAGTTCTATATGCCTCACTTATTTAAATGTCACTTTCTTTTTTCATGCTTGGGAAGTTCTCAGAAATTATTTCTGTAAACAGGGCCCTGATGTCATTTGTCTTGACTCCTGCTTTTTCACTCACATTTTTAATTCTTAAGTTATGTTTCTTTGGATTGTCTTGAAGCTGTTGAATTGTTACTTCCTGAGTCCTTGTTGTTTTTCAGAGATCTTTCCTTTTGCGATCACAAGCTGCAAACCTGTCTTCAAGGTTTGAAAGTCTATCTTCAGTTCTTTCAAGTGGTTTTTCCATCTTTCAATGGAATTTTTTAATTTCCTGAATATATCTTTGAATCTATTTCATGCATTCTAAATCTCTCTTACATTGTTCGTTCATTGTTTTCCTCATTTTCCTATGCTCCTCTTTTTTTTTATCTATGTCTTCTTTAGAGATGCTTAGTAATTCTTTTATTATGGTTTTCATTTCTTGTTTTACCTGGGATAGAATTTCTGTCCTAATTTCTCTTATAGCTTCATAAAGTTGTTTCTTTACCTCAGTTGACATCACTTCAGACATTTCAGGTGTGTGACTCCCGATCTCTTCTTTGTTTACCTCTCCTGAACTTGTGCTGCTTGGGTTGGATGCCAGCGATTGCCTTTTCCTTCTTTGTCTTGACATATTCGTGATTTCTTCCACACACGTGGGTAGTGTGGTCCCAGGTGCTTCTGGCATTGGCTACAATTTCTCTGAAGTGAGACTCTTTGACTTTTTTGACCAGTGCTGGCTATGGGTGTCTCATGGTGGGCACCCGTGCCTCTGCGATGAGCTGGGTTCCAGCCCACAAGGGCCCCTGGCGTTTGCACAGGAGCAGAACTGGCCAGGACCTGCAGATCTAAGCTGGTTAGGAACCTAAGCAATGTTGTCTGGAATGTGCATGGGAGTACAACTCGGTCCAAGCAACTTCCTTGGGTTCGCCCACAACCTGCAGCTGCCGGAAGAAGCCGGCAGCAGTCCTGGCACTGGGCTTATACTGCCTGACTCCAAAATGGCTTCTGGCCATTTTCTCTCTCTCATGGGGGGATTGAGTCCCCTGCACTCACCACCAACCAGCGCAGATCTCTACATCTGCCACTCTCTTCTTCCTCCGCGCCTCTCCGCTGAGACCTCTGGGGTCGACCGCAGCTGCGACCATGACCGCAACCGTGACTGCGCGTCTCCAGGCTCAGCAGGTCTTCAGGCAGAGTGAATCTGGCTCCAGGCTAAGTCGCCACCAGCCACCACCTTCTTCTTCGTTTAAATTCTTCTTTTTATTCTCTCTGTGGGCTTTGATTCATATTTTAGATTCTTCCTGGGTCCATGCACCCACTTCCTTCCTTCTTGTCCTCTCCATAATGTATTCGAGCATCTGAACTGTTTCTCTCAGAGAGACTGCTTACTCTGCTGCTTACTGTTCCACCATCTTTGTGTCCCTCCCAGAAATTCTACTGTTTTCACTCATATTTTTGCATATTGTGTTTTTTTTTTCCTGAATTTTTTTAACACTTCCTTTCTGTTTAGATAACTTCTTTTTTGGCAATTGTTTTAGAGAAGGACTGCTGGGATAAATCCTCCTCAATTTCCTTTGCTTGATAATGTCTTGCTATCCCATTCATGATGTATATTTCATGGATTATAGAATTCTAGGTCAGAAGACTCTCTTTTTCAGTATTTGAAAACTGTCCCACTTACTTCAAATGTCCATGCTGTCATTTGAATAGTATTATCCCTGGAGATAAAATATAATTTCTTTCTTGTTGCTTTTGTTTTTATTTTAGTTTAGAAGTTTAATGAAGATATGTCTTACTGTAGTGTTTGCTTAGATTCTTAAGATGTAGATTTATATCTTTTGCCAAATTTGGCCTTAATTTAGCCATTATTTCTTGGAGCACGTTTTTCAGCCCTTCGGTTTTTTTCCTCTTTTTCTAGGATTCCAATAAAAAGTATGCTAGATACTTTACTATCAATTCACTTATTCTTGGGGCTCTGTCTTGCTCAGCCAATTTTCTCTCTGTTGTTCAGATTTTGTACTTTTGTTTTTTTAGTCTCCATTTTACTGATTTTTTCTTTTGTTTGTTTCATCTTGCTACTGAGCCCATTTATTGTTTATTTTTATTTCAGTTATGTTTTTCTAGTTGCAGAATTTCCATTTTTTCCACATTTTTCTTTGACAAGATTTCCTTTTTTTCCCTGAGATATATGTTGTTTCATTTTTTCAGGTGTGTTTATAATTGAAACAATTTTATGGTGGCTCCTTTAAAATGTTTGTCAGATAATTCTAACATCTCTGTCCACTTGATGATGGCATGTAATTTTTTTTTCCTTACAGTTTGACATTGTGATGGTTGTTGGAATGATATGTGGTTTTTCAATTGCAACCTGGTCATTTTGAGAATTTTGTTACAAGACTGAATTTTACTTCAACTCTCTGTTTTAGCTGACTTCCTCTGACACTGTTCTAGCAATGGGTGTGGGCCGGGATACTGGTTTGTTACTGCCAGGTGAAGGTAGAATATTAGGTTTCCTACTTCATCTCTCTTGAGACCTATGTAAGGTCTCCTTCTTACTGATGGGGTGAGGGTATGGCGAGTTCCCTCTATTAGCATACTTTGGGACTGCCCCAGCCAGGACACAGAGGGAAAATGTATTACTGTCAGATGGAGTAGAAGTTCTACATGATCTCCACTGATATTTTGGAAGGGGCAGCCTTACTACTCTATTGAAGTTAGATATATTGGGTGTTTTGCACCTTTCATTGCTGAGGGGAATTAGTTCTTCAGGACAATGGTATATGACTACTGCCATCTGCCTTGAAGTCCCTGGTCCTGTAATAACCTCTGGTCATCAGGTCTGTGCAGGTGATGCTATATTTTCCATTTAGCATGAATATATAGTTCTACCAGCATTATGTCAATTCCTTTGATGTTTTAACCTTCTTTAGGAATATAGAAAAGTTTAGAAATTCTTCCACACTATTTTGGGCTGTGAAATTTGGGTGTTTATTGGTATAGTATGGTAAAGGCAGAAAAATAAAAATTATATAGGAAAGTCTCAATTTAAGGCTGATCCATAATATATATGAGATATAATCACCTATATAAGGCAGAAAAACTATAAAATGACTGTCAGATTATTAGAAAATGTTGAATCTTTTCACTTTAATGTATTATGTTTGCAATGAGAAAAAATAAAAATATGCATGAAAATGTGGTTTGTGCATAACTGAAAGGCAGCAAAATATTCAAGATGGCAAAATTGAATTATTATGAATATCTCTGCATTCTACTGGTGGGTCAGTAATATTTTAAATGGGTGATAAAATAAAAGCATAAGCAATTCTTAAGTAGTATGAAATTATTTCATTAAGCTCAGTTTTTATGTTTATTTTAGTAACATCAAGTTATTATTAACCTATGCTGTTATCATCAAGATTTTCATATAATTTGTGTTCTATTAACAATAAGAATAAATTATATAACCATTTTAGATGCATTATACTCCCTTTGTAGTTTTTCATGAGCTTTAATTTGGATAAACTTTGCTCTGTTGAAATGGTAATAACCCAAATAGTCAATCAAAATTTAAAGCAATACTTAGATCAGGAAATAAACACAGATTTTATATATCACCTTTAAACATTGCAGTAGTTTTGCATGTATATGTTATTATGTAGTGAATCAATTAGGGGGTTCATTAAAAAAATAGAACCGGCAAGAGATTTGTGTGTATGTGTGTATATATGTGTGTGTGTGTGTGTGTGTGTGTGTGTGTGTGTGTCTATTCTATCTATCTCTGTTTCTGTTGCTATGGATTGGGTCGTGAAACTTGGAGAGTGGCTATGGGCAAGTTTGAAGCTCACATGGCAGGGTTTTAGGAGGCTAGAATTTTCATCAGAAGCTGCAAATACAGTCTACAGGTTGCATGTCTTCCTTTTCTTTCTTATTTTTCTTTTTTTCCCTAATCTCACCCATCCCTCATCAATGAAAACAGTGATCATTCTATAAAAAACAACACCTCCACCTTTTCTTAAGGCACTTTTACTGATTGAGTCAAGCTCACGGAGATCTCTAGGAGAATCTTTCTTAAGGTAAACTGATTATAGCCTTTAATCATATCAACAAACTACCTTCACAGCAGCACCTAGATTAGTGTTTGATTGAATGAGGATTATAGCTTAGCCAACTTGACTCATAAATCCCTCATTAGGTGCTGCAAATAGTGAATGTATTTTAATTTAGTAATATGCAGTGATATCTTTCATTGCAATTGTCACCATATCTCAAAGAAATGTATATATATTAGGGTAAACACTATAAATTCATGCATTTTTGCATAAAGCTAGACAAGTCTTCTTATCTCAGCACTACTGATATTTTAATTCAGAAGATGCTTTGATCTGGAAGCCATCATGTACATGGAGGGTGTTTAACAATGTTTTTGGCTTCTCCCCTCTAGATTTCAGTAGCAGCTTTCTATGTTGTGACAAACAAAAACACTTCTGGACATTACCAGAAGTTCTTCAATGGGCGAATTGCTCTGATTAAGAATGACTGAGTTAGACATATATGCATCTCATGAATAATACAAATTGTTTAATGTTTCAAAACTTCCCTCTGGTGCTTAGAAATGCTATAAATTAGAAATAGGAAGAGAAATTAAGAAAATAGTCACTTGACAAAATCAGGAAACAATCCTTTACCCTGAAAAAAAAATCTATTGCCATTGATAAAGAAAGTTTTGACAAGAGAATTCACGTTTTTCCAAAGTACTTTGCCACTCAAACCTTCCAAATACTTAGGAGATTCAAAACAACAATTTTATGTTTTTGTATTTTTTAAAATATAGAATGAGCACAGTTTCCATTGATTAAATAGATGTTTTTTCTTAACTTCAATTTAACAAGAGGTAAATTTTAGATTTTACAGTTATCAAAGACAACTGTCACAGGAACCACAAGAACTAAAAGAAATTGCTTCTAGTTTACATGTGCTATCAACTGATTTTCTGTAGTCTGATGGCTTTAACAGTAGAAATGATTCTGGAATTCTGGTTTTTTGATAGCTCTGCCATGTCAAAGTCATAAATGAGCAATAAAGATAGGTTACTGTGTTAATCAGTGTTCTTCAAAGAAACAGATTAAACAGGATGTATGTACATAGCTGTTCCTTAGTATATGTAGGGTAACTTTTATAACATCCCTCATGTAACATGGTCATATTTGTACATAGCTGACTTGTATCTTCCCAAATACTTTAAATAATCTCTAGATTAGTTACAGTACCTAATGGAATGTAAATCCTATAAATGTTATATTGTACTGTTTGAGAATCATACAAGAAAGGAAAGTCTGTACATGTTTAGAGCAGACAGTTTTTTTCCAAATATTTTTGATCCACAATTGGTTGACTCCATGGCTTGTGGATATAGTGGCTTGACAGTATAACACATCTATTTTGAGAAACTGGATCATGAGATTTTGAAATCTGGAAAGTCCAAAATCTGCAGAATAGGGTGGGTGGCCTATGTTGCAGTTTAAATCCAAAGGGCTGTGTGCAGCAGGATTCCCTCTTGCTGGAGAAAAGTCAGTCTTTTCTTCTATCCACATCTTCCCTTGATTAGATGAGGCCAAACTACATAGGGAGGGTAATTTGCTTTATTCAAACCTGTAGATTTAAATGTGAATGCTGTTTGAAAACACCCTCACAGAAATATTCCAAATAATATTTGACCAAATATCTGGGTCGCATGGCCCCAGTTGAGCTGACTTATAAACTGAACCATCACAATCATCCCATAGTAACTACGTTACACTTTGTTGGTATGAAGTCTATGTTGTGGGTAAACTTAAATTGTGGGGTGAGGGAGACTTCATTCCGAGTAAGTTCTGCTGCTTTTAGCAGTGGGATCTTGAGTAATTCACTTCTTCGTCTTTATAACAGAATAGGCAGAAAAGCATTCACCTGTTAGGATTGTTATGAAGTGACTTTGACAACGTATATAAATGTATCCATCTTCCTTCTGGGCTTGGGGCTATGTTTTTCAGTATCAATAGCTTCCTTTCCTTTCTTGAATGCTAGGAAATTGAGTCAGGTCTTGTTCCCTTGACCAGCTGGGATTAATGTGTACACGAATTCTAATTTTGACATCCTAGTAAATTTAATGTATGTTAATTCTGGTCACTGTGATAGGCATGCAGCAGAAGCTGGACTTTGCAATGATGAGGAACGTAGGGCTAGGTGTCCATGCTCTGTTTGCTTGGCTAAGTCTAGGCTGGTCAAAAAACCATGGCTCTCATTTAAAAAATTGCATATTTTCCATAATGATTTGATTTGGTTTTGATTCAGCAAATTTATTAAAACTTGTAAATGTTAATGAAATACGTGGAGGAAAAACTGTTTGATTTGACAGTTAGCCTCTACTTGATAGGAAACTCAAGAAATTCTATAGCATTCCTGAAGACCAATTTCAAAACAAATTTTCAGTCTAAGCTTTGCTTAACAATTTCTGAAAATAGTTTTATCTTCATTTTCATTGCTTTTTATCCACCTACTGTGCCTTTTAGAATGTAAATGTATTATATTTACCTGTAAAGGTTCTATGGTGATGAAGAAGAGACACTGCATCTCAAATTTTGGAAGTAAATTCCATTAGTCCTATTTTTCTATTTTCTTGACTAATGACTGAGCTCCATTTAGGGAAGACACAGATTTCTTTTTATCTTTGTATTAACATCTCTAAAACAATCTTGCTGGTAGAGGACAGCTTCACATTTCAATAAATGAAAATAATAATAATATATAACATTTATCTGATGCCTGATATATTCTAGGAAGTGTTCTGGAAATTTCACATTATCACAGTATCTTGATATGTGTGGGGCTAAAAGGTTTTCTGAAAATCATGTCTTTGAGCGGCAAAACTGGAAAGATCCCAGACAAACCTGAACCATTGGTTACCTTTTCCAAATCGCATACACTGACTAAGCAATCTGTAGTTCAGAGCCATCAAGTATTTTGACCTTTTAAAGAACTGTCCTCAAACTGACTGTCCTTAATAACACTGTGTCTCCATATCTTTGATAAATTTGTTATAATCCACTGCTTCTTTAAAGTTAATTTTTAAACTCCAAAGTCTGTGTTTCTTGGAAGTATACCATAGACCAGAATTACAAGTGCTACATTTACTTCTTCATTTGTGAATATAATTGCTGTTTTTTGAGGTTTCTCAGGCCTAAATTGTCTCATTTAATTCTTTTTTTTTTGGTCTCATTTAATTCTGGCAACCACCTTTCGGGTTAAAAATTATTATTCTTGTTGATCACTAAGGAAATTTAAGGAAGTACAATCATCTCCTTTAATTTGCATCTCCATGCGTGTTACATGGCAAGGCACTACTTACTGAGGCTGTGCAAACCTGACTCACAGGTAATAGAGTGGTCTGCTGTGGAAAGCATGTGTCTAAGGCTTGTGCTTGGACGTGACCAACATATACCAATGGTTCCTCAGACTAAAGTCCCACCTCTGGGCTTTTCTAGGTGAAGGGAAGACACTGTTCTTATGGTCCCTAATTCAGTAGGGACCCCATTAGGTTCTTGCAGAGTTGCTCTTTTTTACTCTGGAAACCAGACCTGTCAGGTCCTGTGTTCTGTAGCTTAGCAGGCACATAGCTTGAGTAGGAGGTAAGGATCCCAGCAGCCACTGGCTCAGATAGCTCCAATTACTTTGAGTTTTCTGGGGGAGGCGAATGCCCTATAACTACCTATAAATTTCCTTTGGGGATCTCTTTCTAGTTAATATACAGTCTTTGCTTTCAAAAGAGCTAGAAGGTCACAATCTAGGTTTGTTTGCCTGCTTCTTAGCCAAGTTCTCTGGGTTTATGACTGTCATGCACAGAAAGTGTGACCATTGAACATGGGCTTGCTCTCGGATGGTCTGTGGACTTGACCGACAGCCCCATCTGGCTGCTTTGAACCCATCATTGTGTATATGCCCAGACCACATTTCCTATGGATGCTCCTAGCCAGGGACCAAGCGTGTCAGTGATGGTGAGCTAGGACTGTACTTACCAGATGGAGAACTTTTCTGAAGAGTGATTTAGTCTTTAAAACTTTCCATTGGCATGCCTCAAATCTTGGAATTTTTCAGCAGGCTGAGAATTTTCTTCCCAACTCTCCTGTCTTCCCGCCAAGGTTCTTCCTGTCTCTACAGGCACGCTTCTCCCCAGAAGACATTTTCCCCAATATATTTCCTGCACATCTCTACCCATCTTGGTGTTCGCTTCTCAGAGAAACTAAACGAACGCATGTTGGTTCTTAACCACCTACTTTCCCTAGTTTCAAGGACTTAGGCACAGTTTTAATTGGAGACAAAAGAAAAAAATTGTATTTAACATCTTGCTACATATGCTATGGTTTCACATTTTAAATGATTTGGTTCAATGCTGGATATCTAAAACCAAAACTTTTGGAGGATGGGAAGTAGACTTGACTTAATAGAACAGTGGAAGAAAGATTATTTTAGTGTAGATTCCTCATATAATTTCCTAGGGATCTAACTCACTTTACCTATACACATGAAAATGACACAGTAATAGAAGAGGATTTGTTTGGAACTGTGAGGCTGACTTTATGACTCCTGGATTTTTTCTTCTCTTTACTAGTAATGGTCTTGTATACATCCTTTCATCTCTCCCCATTATGTTGTCTTTATCTGAAAAATTATTTCATTGTACCTGAAGAAAATTTCTTTTACTCCCATTAAACAGATGATGAAACTGAGGATGAAGGAGAATTTAAGTTGCCCAAGTTAACCTGCCTAGGACAAACCAGAATCAAAATTTGAGTAGATGGGTCGGAGGCTAGATTTTTTATTCTTTTCATCTATTTAGAACTGCAGTCAGTAATTTTTTACAGTTTTTCTGATTATTTAATTTAATAGATTTATACCCTTGAAATTAAAAAAAATAGCATTTTGTCTAAACCCGTATTTTAACTGTGCTTGAATATTTTCTGTTAGTGAAGAGAACTGCCTTATTGGACTATTTTAGTTTATTTTTCATTGGTTGCTTGACTGAGGCTCATCAAATGTATTTGCCTTGCAGAGCTAGAGTGGATTAATCCTGAATAAGTAATTTGGAAATGTTTTTATTCATTCCTATGGAGACCATCTATTTGGATTTTCATACATCAAGATCATAGAGATTTGTCCCAGTCCAATTGCACTCTTAGTCACAGCAGTGTCGGCTTACATATTAAGGGCACAGTTTTGCTCTGATGGCCCCTCAGAAATCTCTAACTGGTGTGGAACACTGACACTAACAGAACGTGTCTTTTGAAGTCCTGCGAGTTAGGTTTCTACAGATTAGTGGAATTTTTCTTGATGAAACCAGACCTTTGGAATTTATTAATGCTGTCTCTGCTGCTACCTACTCACTTTTTACATCACCCACTGGATCTGCCATTGCTGGCATTGTAGAGGGTTAAATTTGAATCTAAGAGTGATTTAATGTCTTAGCAAATGTATACTAGGGATGTCTTGACTTTTTTTTTTTTCACTTCCAAATAGGGTTTAGAAAAAAATACTTGCTTTTCAGAGACAACCTCCCCCTTTTTTTTATTCTCAGGATATGTCTTCTGCTTCCAACATTATACTTTGCCCTCATCCCCCCCAGTTTTAGGGCTCTTTAGGCTATGGTGTATTTCTCCTCAAGATTAATGAAGGGTTGAATGTTTGTTGGTGGGTGATTCTGGGGCCATGCAGGGCAGACCTCTTGTGACTGTGAACCCTGCTTATCAGAAGTCTAAGTCACATTGGAAACTGAAGCCTGAGTGATTTTTTTAGGAGATATAACCTTCCATCTATTTTTCTTTCCTCATTTTTATCTTTCAATATAAACTATTTTTGTACAAAATCATTTCTTAAAACATTTGTCAGGTACAACTGATTTATGGTATGTAAAAAGGCATGTAATATACCAAAAGATTACATTATGTTCTTATTAGTCTCATGAAGTGTGGGAAGAAGTTATGTCCATTTTGATAAACTTTGTTTTTTCTGTCTTCACATTATACCTAGTGGCCTAACTACATCAGCTTTCTTTAGATACATCCTTGTCTCCTGTAAGGATCATATAATAAGTTTTTAAAAACCAGTCTGACAATATTATTCTGTCAGCATATTTAATCCATTTATCTTTAATGAAATTATTGATACATTCTGGTGTTTTAGTCCCATTTTACCATTTGCTTCCTGTTTGAGTTGTTTTATGTTTTCCTTTTTTGATCTTTCTTGAATTAATCAAATAATTATATTAATTCATTTTCTACTTTATTAATTGTACATCATTATTATTCTGATAGTGGTTAACCTAGAGATCACAACAAGCATCCATGACTTATAAATGTTTCATTTTGTCTGTTTCCATATATTTCTAGAATTTAGAACACTTGCATTTTTACTGCTACTCTCTTTTGTTTTTTAAATGCTTCTTTTTACACATTAGTTGATGATGAATTTTCAATTTTACAGGAATTCACAATTATTTTTTATTGGGCCCATATTCATTTATGGTTATGCTTGTATTTTTACTTCCTGTTGCTTTTTATTCCTACTATTTGTTCCATGTTCACATCTGTGATCATTTTCCTTTTGTCTTAAAAATCTCCCTTTGGTATTTCTTTCAGTGAAGATCTACTGCTAATGAACTCTTTTAACTTTGTCCACTTGAAACTGTCTTCTGTTCATTTTCAATTATGAAAGAGTATTTTCACCAGATATAGAGTTCTGGGACGGTTTTTATTTTCTCTCAGCACTTTGACAATGTTGTCCTAATGTATCTGGCTTTCATCATTTCTCTTAAGAACTAAATTGAAAACCACTTTGTTAAGCCATTGAAAATAATAAGATTTATTTCCCAATAGCTGTTTCTGAAATTCCTTTCTTTGGTTTTCAGGAATTTCACTGTAATTTTTATGTAGTGTATTTCAGGAATATACTTTGAATTTTTCTTTGTCGTAATCCTGCTTTGAGCTTCTTGAATCTGTGTATGAATATCATTTAATAGCTCTGGAAAATTGTTGGCCAGTATCTCTTAGAATACTATTTTCCAATGCTTTCTTTTCTTTTTTGAGCTATAGGGATACACTTTGACCATATCTCAGAAGTTTCTTTCACTTCAATGTATTTTGTTTGTTCTTTGCTTTCTCTGTAATTTTGTATATATGTTCGAAGAATTTTTCTTCCAGTTTACCAATCCTGTGGTCTATTGTACTATCTTCTGTTAATGTCAATCATTGAAATCTTAATGTAAGATATTATAGTTTTTAGTTCCAGAATAAATATTTTATTCTTTCAAAAATCAGATCCTAATTTCATGGTGCAATTCTTTATTTATTTTGTGTATCTTTTCTATATTTTACTAACATTTATTTATTTTCTATCATAAAATTCTGAATCAGGAGTAGGTCTATTTCTATTCTGTTTTATTTTGTTGATTATAGGTTATATGATATATTTGTCTCATTTTCAGCTGAATGCAATGTTTTGTATATGAAAGAACTCTAGGCTCCGTATGATTTTATTTTCTATCAGAGAAAATTTCCCTTGTTTTCTATGATGCGAGGTAACTGATCATTACAGTTTCTATGATTATTACAGTTCAATCAGGGCTTGAGTTTGGTAGTTTCAAGTAACCTACTGATGTGATTTCTGGATTACCCCTCTCACTATGGCAGATCCTTCCAGGGTTTGGCTGAAGATCTGGTCTTTGTCTTCTCTGCTCTAAAGTTTACAGGAAATTTGTATCTTCTTTTAGAGGTTTTCTGCTCAACCCTTCATCCTCTTAATGCGTAGAGCTTTAAAGTATACAAATCTCTTGAGGCAGTGAGTAATTCTGCCTTGGAAGCTGCTCTCTTCGCCTCACAAGTCTAATTCCTAAGCATTTGAGATTGTTAGATTTTTTTTTTCCTGCCCTCTGGAAGTTTTTGGTCTGGGAATCCTTCTTCTTACAGAAATCCAGAACTCCAAACGTTGTCTTTAAAGAAAGTGGACAGTGTTTAAGGCCCCTTAAATTGTTATTTTTGTCCCATTTGTTTTGTATGACATGTAAAACTTTTGCTGGTTTCTCTTTCTCACAGAGTGATCCTCAGCTCAGCCAAAGCTAATCAGATTCTGGGCAGAGCTGGAAAAATGTCCTAAAAAAATCATTAGCTCACCTTTCAACAATGTTTCTCTTAAGAATTTAAATAAATCTAGCCCTAATTGTTTTTGTAACTCCCCAATGTCTCAAAATATGTAAAAAACAACTTATCTTTACACAGAGGAAAACTTGGACTTCATTGTAGCATCATTCAACACATTAATCTGGAGATGATTACAGTAATATCTTTGATCTAGCACTTTCCCACATGAGAATGGCTTGGTTATTTCTGTATTTTTAAGGCTTAACTTTTAAACATTAATGGAAGCAAAAAGTTCCATTGATTTTTCCACCTAGTCCTCAGGAATGATGTTGTATACCCCATTTGCTATAGTCTTTTCTGATTCCGTTAGTTGGCTGTAAACCCAGCCTTTCTAGGATTCCTACCTCACCTTATTTGTGTATTTTTATTGTATAAATACCTTGCATTATGTTTACTTGTGTATACTTATATTCTTCACTGGGTACAACAAAGACCTTTGTCCACAGTGGAAGGAATGAAAATGTTGATAGCATAACACGGAGGATCCTGTACTTTCTGGGGAATAGCAGGAGAAGTATTACATGCAGTTGGGGAACAATATTTTTTGAGCAGGAAGCCAGAGCTGTACTATTCCATTTATGTACTGGGGCAAAGATTTTTCATAATAGTAGGATTAAAAATTCTGGTTTAAAAAAATTTTTTTTATTTTGAAGAGAATATAACCAAACAAAATAAAACAGAATAGAGTCAATCACAACAAAACAATGAACATGGTACCTGACTTCAAAACAGGGTAAAAAAGAATGAATAATGGCTACCACAATGCTTCTTATTATCTTCAAAATAACTACCCATACCATCAGGCATAAATAAAATCAAACAAAATAGAACAGAATAAAACCAGTAAACAAAACAAAACAAAACAAAACACACTAAATAAGACAATGAAAGCAAAATAGAACTTCAAGATACTAGTAAAACAGCAGGGGCTCCCATAATGCTTCTTGTTATCTTCAGAATAGTTGCCTATACCTTCAGGCCTAATACAATCAACACAGAATAGAGTAAAATCAATCAAAACAAAACAATGAAAGCAATACAGGGCTTCAGAATAAGATAATTGGACATCCTCGATGGCTGCAGTTTATATTTTGCTATGCTTAAAATAGCTGTCCATGCCATCAAGTATAATAAAATCAAACAAAACAGAATAATACAACGAAACTAATCAGAACAATGAAGATAATATGAGTATCAAATCATGAAAACAGATGAACAGTGGCCACTGCCTTCCCTTTTTAGATAATTCCTCCCCTTTGACTTTTCCAATATGTATTGTGCATTTTGGATCCCACTAACTCCTTTAGTTTGTTATGCTAGGGAGACAACACAAAATTTACCCACGTGGCAAACTTCTGTCTTTCAAAGCCAGTAATTGGAGAAACATAGTTAATATGACAAAGGCAGCTAGCTTGCGAATACTTACAGACCCTGCATGAAAGGCTGCTGTAGAGTTTGTTATAATGGCAGTAGTCAGAATTGAGAAACTCCACGTACAACTTACACTTTCAAGACTAGAAATATAAGTCACAAGTGATGCTGCTCCACTGGGAATTCTAATACTTTTGAAATTAACCATCATTAATTTGTCAGGCACCACTATGCATAAGAAACTAGATAAAGGCATAAGCGTAAGTCATCATCAATGTAAGAAAACATGTCACAGGAGCTATATGAATAGTTTAGATAGTGAATATTAAAAATTTGAGGAAATGATGACCATCCTAGGGGTGGTCTAGCCAGTATCTTGTCATCAGACCTCATGTAGCTTATTTAGCTTCAGGAGATTTGCCTTTAAAGTTCTTTCTTTTCTTTCTTTCATGTGAGTTGGATTAACATGACCATTTATGTTAGAAGAGAAATTAATATATTTATTATGACACGTCATCTCAGATGGCTTTAATAGTCTGAGTTGGTTTTAAGAAAAATTTTTAAGGCAAATAAAGACTTTCCTGGCAATCTGTATGAATACCATGTGGCCTGAAGAAGTATCTTGGTGGTCTAAATCCATTCACAAGGAAAGTACAACTTATTACAATTATTGTGGAAGAGCCTCAAGGTAGAGGAGTTGCACCATTTCCCATCAGAAATGTTAAGTGAGGAAAAGGACCAGAGATGAACTGAATAAGCAATCTCTGGAGAGGCAGAACTTTCATATATTTTGAAGTGTGATGGTGAAATAATATGAGTAGTTGGGTAGAACATAAACTGTGGAGTGAGGTTGGTGGAAGAGAATCAGAAAGAGCACATAAGAATGCTGTTGGAGGAATATGTGTGAATTATGAGAATGTAATTCAATATTTTCCAATGTTTGAATGTTCTCTCAGCATATTGTTCAACTTTAAAAGTTACCATAAAGATACCATCATCACAGGAAAGCATGTTTGTGAAATAATATAATAAAAATTTAAGATTACATTCAGTTGTATAGAATTCAAATGCTACAAATGAAAAAGACTGAGAAGAGCTCACATAAAAAGATAAAAGCTGTGTTGACTGTTAGACTAATGGTGATTTTTCTTCCTTTGGACTTCTGAAATTTTCCATAATTATATTGTGTTGATAATTTTAAAAAACAGTACTTTTATTTAACTAATATGTCATGACTTTATAGTGGACTCATAGGTATATTACATACTATCATTAACTTCAATTGTACTAAGAAGGCAAAACATGTAAAATCTCATGAATAGTATGGTTTTGAAGGGCAGAGAAATTTGGATGATACTCATGTAAGTCTGGTGTGATTATGAAGGAATAATGAATGCAGTAGAATTTGAACTGGACTTGGAAAGTTAGGATTTTAATAGTTTTGAGCATGAAATGGCATTCTGTGGGGGAGAAAATGCATAAGAAAAAGGGAGAAGATTGAGACACACAGATGTATTTGTGCAACATTGCCTAATGACAAAATAGTAAAGCAAAATATGACTCAAAAATGAGGTTAAGGTTGAATTTTATGGCAACTTGTATGGTAGGCTAAAAGTTGGACAGAATCTGATATATGTATTTACAAAGTGTAATGTTTTCAGATTCTTTACATCTGGCCTTCATGATAATGTTTTGAAGAAGAAATTATTGTTTCAGATACAGATGACAAAACTGAAGTTGGAGGAACTAAATGATCGTCCAAGAGCAAGTTTCCTTCCTGTCCCTGTAATTTTCCTAATTGTCCATTCATGCTAATAAAATAGCACTTTCTGGAATATATCATAATCGTTCACTTTTTCCTCCAACACATGCTACTTATGTTTAGAAAAAGCAATCACCAGGAAATACTATATGATTTGAAATGATTGATTTAAGAAATTTCTTTGTATGTGGATGAGTATGGTGGTCTGAGAATGACCTTAGATTAAAGGCCTGGTATGAATCCTAGTTTTGCTGTCTGCAAGCTTTTTAACCTTATGAAAGAGTTTATACTCTTAGACGGGTATGTTGTCACACACCTCTAATCCCATTACTCTGGGAGGCTGAGGAAAGATTACAAGTTCAGGCACAACCTGGACAATTTATCAAGACTCT
Organism: Cuniculus paca; assembly: GCA_004365215.1. Classification (NCBI taxonomy): domain Eukaryota; kingdom Metazoa; phylum Chordata; class Mammalia; order Rodentia; family Cuniculidae; genus Cuniculus; species Cuniculus paca. Next base: position 17,490 of record RJWT010004383.1, on the reverse strand, counting down.
TGATAAATTAACTTATATAATAAAAATTATTAAAAATTAAATAATAAAAAGGTCTGGGATGTAGCTCAGTGCAATGGTCTTAGATTGAATCCTCAATACCACTGGGAGAGGGCATTTTATACTCTTTCTGAGCATAAATGTCCTTACCTTCATTATACTGGCTCATGCAACAAGAGAGCTCTTGCCAGATGCAATACCTTGATATTGAACGTCTCAGCATTCAGAACTATAAACCAATAATTTTGCTTAGTATAAATTACCAAGCCCAACTAATTCGGTTATAGAAGCACAGATGAACTAAGAAACTCCAACCAATACTTGGTAAATCTACTGCCAGCTACACAAACCAAATATACTACAGGACTGTACATTTTCTTATTATGTCAACAAATCTGTTGCTTCTTATTGCCATTTTATTTTCCACCCAATGTATTCTGTAGGTCAGTGTTTCTGGAAAGTCAAACTCAATCAAGGGTGATCAGTCCCATCGATGGGATCTCAGCCTAAAAATAAACAGTATGTATTAGTCTCAGCCTAACAATATACAGTATGCATGGGTATGCTCTACTCATCTCATTTTAGTTTTTTGTCTTTAATTTTTAACTACTGATGTTCTACTTTTACATTGCTTGATTTGTGATTGTTAACTATAAAATGGTGTGAAAGCAAGTTGAAACTATACTTCAAAATTTGAGTTTTGATCTTTCCCCAGGTTAGTGATCTATAGTGGTATTTTTGTATAATTCTGGACAGCAGAAGCCAGCTGTAGGTCCTGGTCAGTCACATGATCATGAGGTAAACAACTGATGCTCGATATTGTACTGGGTTGCTCTGCTAGGATGTTTGGTAGGCGAAGCGTATTAATTGTATTCCCAATTTATAATATTTTCAACTTACAGTGGGTTTATTGGGACATAATTCCATCACAGGTCAAAGAACATCTGAGTATTTGTTTGAAAGAACCAGATTTAATCACAAGTCTGACATTTGTAATAATAATACCCTTTCAGATGTGTACAGTAAGCACTTGATACTGACCATGTTGACAGTGATGACAGCTTGTAAAGTGTTGTACATGTCATACAGTGGGAAAAATGTAAAGTTAGCCAGATTAGGACAGATCCTAATTTTAAGGCCACAGACACAGCTTAACTAATTAATCTGGTGCCTATTCCTATTCATCTGTACTTAAACCATATTCTTAGAATTATCTTTTATATTTTGCTTCCTCAGTGTATTTCCTCTTTCGATCCCAAATTCTTCTAAGTGTTAATTAACTAAAGATAGAAAATATAGTCTAACTATGGACTTAAAAGAGGGGGCTCTTCGAGATTCGATAATTTCCTTAACAACTTGTGATGCCCGGTCAGCACCAAAGTTTTGGGGATTCCAGGGTATTTCAAGAAAGCCTCATAGCAACTGGCCACTGGATCAGAAGATGGCAGTGGAGGCCACCTTTGGGAAGCATCTTTCTCTGGTGTGCTGCTGCATGGAGAGCAGATCCAGAGGAAGAAAGAACCTCCATTACTCTTGTTTTCATGGATGCTATGGAATATCAGAAAACCCTTCGGCTCTGCTTAATCGTCAACCCTGAGACATCGAAGTAGATTCTGGGAAGCATCCTAGTGAATTTTTCCTAGCCTACTGGCTGCAGACACTAGCTCTTGACGTTGCATAACTCTCTGCACAGAAAGCTGTCCGACAGCTACATTCTACGCCACATCTTGATTTCCCCTATGTATTCCATGGTCCTCCAATTGCCCTGCACAACTTCTGCCAGCCAGATACTTAAAAAGAGAATTAAATTAAATGAAATTAAATTAAACTAAACACTGTATTTCAAATAATTGATTTAAATGTGTGATTCATTTATTCTTTAAAAATGTGCAATACATATCTATATATACTATGATTGTAGCTATCATGCTTATAATAATGTTTAAATATTTAGTTGTTGGATCCTGGAGAAGTTGTACTTTTTTTTTTGTCTTTTTTGAGGCAGGGTTTCACTACATGGTTCGGGCTGGCCTTGAACTCACTTTGTAGTGCAGACTGGCCTTGAACTCACAGAGATCCTTCTACCTCAGTCTCCCAAGTGCTGGGATTATAGGAAGGTGCCACTGTACCCAGTGAGAAGTTGTGTCTTATTGCAACATTCATGTAGTGAAAAAATCAGATTCAACTCATTTTTTTTTTTTTTTTGGTACTGGGAATTGAACTCACGACCTTGAGTTTGCCAGGCAGGTGCTGTACCACTGAGCTATATCCCCAGCCCTCAACTTGTGTGATTTTTAACTGACAACAATTTTCCAGAGTAGTTCATAATTTTTAGCATCACTCGTACTGTAAACATTTATATAATATGAGGAAGCAAAATAAACTCATAAAGCATATCTGCAGAAACAAAATATTTAGGTGTTTATTTATTATAAACTTGCAAACACTAATGTAGAAAGCATTCAATGCTTTATAAGGACAGTGAGACAGTTGAATTAGTACATAAAGTTTTTATTTAAAGTTTTCCCCTTCCAAGCAAGCTTCATTTATACATTCTAATACTATACAAAATTTACATTTTCTGTGACTTATTCACTTTTTACTTTCCAGTAGTTTGTGTCTTTCTGAAATACAGAAAGTTTTACTTATAGTTCTCATAAATGCTTTTATTTATTTTGGCTAGAAAGAAAAAATAAAATGAAGAACAAGTCTAACAAAAGCAAATATTTTTGTATAAACTGTGACTTCTAGAGGAAATGGTGACTGTTGACAATAAAAGGTTTTGAAACAGACCTCGTTCTCTTCATGATGTTAGCTGAGATTTTCCCACAAAGTTCTGTAGGTTTTATTTCTTTCTATATATTCATATGTTTTGAAGGAAAAAGCAATGAAAGTCGATTGCACTGGATATATATATATATATTTATATATATATATTTTACAACGGATCCTTTGGATCTGAACATACAAATAAATACAAAAACAAAGAAGATTGCACTTTACTGTAGAAACAGCATTGGATTCCAGTGGACCCATCCATCGCGACGTGCTCCACAATGAAAGCTTATGACCGAGGCGTTTTTAATGTCACTTTCCTGTATTGTCGTTTGGAATGTCACATTTGTCGAAGCATCCGTCATTTCTGGGTGATTAAAAAAATATTATAGGCTTTTATTTACTTCTAACAGTTACTAGTAGAGCTCTGAAGAGCTTGAAAGTCAAATTCATGTGCCTGCCAGTTTAGCTCTTCTGATTGGCCACACCAAGACTGTATCATGCTCTTCTGACTTTCTGTTCCTAAATTCCTCATGCTCCTAAAGACAAGCAGCCATTGCTCACTTAACTGAGTTCAGGCATCTGTGGTGATGACAAACAAAATATGACGAACTGAGGGAAGAATGAGGTTAAGTCAAGGGTCTGGAGCCAGCCACAGGAGAGGAAGAGGAGAAATATTTTGTCAGGCGCTATGATGTAAATTGTGTGTTTTGGGTTACAGAGAGACAATGGAGATTTTACTTAAAAGAAATGATTCTTTCCATCCCTGAATTTCTGGAAGCAATGTCTAAGTTTTCATTATGGATCAGGTTTGGGTCAGATGTTTTTTCCAACAGAGTCTCTGGAATGTCATATGACCAGATTTGTCAGTTTTGTCTTTTAAAGCAAATAGTATGTGTGTTCACTACTTAAATACTGAAAAAAAAAAAAAACCAAGAAACCATAAGCCTTTGTGAACCGAATAATGACATGGTTTGTTTTTGTTTTGAGTTTCAGGTATGTGAGGGTGTAGAAATTAGCACTCTGGCTAGCCTAGAACCTGGAGGGCACAAAGAAATTGCTAGAAGAGCCAGCAACTTACACGTCTTTGCTCTCACGAGGCGCTGTAAGGGTAGAAAGTATGAGAAATAGAGTTGCATACAAACAAAATTCTCTTTAATCTTGTATGATTTTCTGTAACTGTATTGCCTATGAAGTCAGTGAAGTAGCCAAAGGTCAGGAATACTGAATCAAATGGCAATATCTGTAATGCAGTGTAAGGATTTTGGTGGGTCAGATTTTGATTTATCCATGTACACAATATTCCCCAAACTTCAACATTGACCACATGCAGGCAGACTACAACGCACAATACTGATCTTAGGTTTCTCTGGGGCCAGTATTCTGTATTTTCTCTTTCTCCTTTTGAAAGTTAAGATCCTCATGGGAAGTTTTTGTATAGCTGGGACAAGCTAAAACCAGTCTGAAATGGAAGAGTTCATCACCATAGGAAGTCGGATGTGATCTGAGTTGCAGACACAATATCTGCTCCAGAACAAGTCTCTTTCTTTTGTAGTTATTTGCAAGTCATCAGAAACCAAAGGTGGGTTTTGGAAATTATACCATTCGAATGCACAGTTCCTATGGGAGAGTGACATCACCTGTCACCACTTCCCAGGATGTGACACTGTCTATTCCTGGGTGTGCTGGCATCATTTGTTGTAGGGCACACAGGCAGGCAGGATGACTGTCGCACAGGCAGGGCCTGCCAGCGGTTCTGCTACATCTCCTTCCAGTTCCGTCCAGGTTCCTTTTTCTGGACAATAACATATTGTAGATGATTTATAGGCCCCCTGTAATGACAGAGCAGGGGGGTGTTTAGAGAAGGATTTTCTGAGAAGAGCAACAGTAATGTTACTTATCACATTCACGTTGGAGACAAAAGACCTCTGCTCCTGCTAGAAAATTCCAAAGTAAAGCAGTCAACTTAAAACTGTTTTATTCCAAGCAAAAATTTAAAATGGACATTTCAAAATCTTTTTTTTTGACCACTCATAATAAAATTCAAATGAATATCTAAAACATCATAGATATTCAACAAATCTTTTCAAATAATTGAAAAAAATTGAAGTTGGCCACCTGCTTTACATTAAATAAATAAAAAGATAAATTTACCTTCATATTCATATCATTAATGTAAGTTGGATCTTACTTTATTATCTCATTTCTTCTATTTTAATTTGTTACTGTGGAGAATCAGAGCTGGCTTTGAAAATCAGTTTAAAGTAACCTGGAAATGAAGGCTTGCCAACTTCTTCACAGAGTGATTTGCTTATTTCCAAAAGGATACACAAGAAATAAAAATGTCTTTAATTTTGTCTCTTTTGTCAAATTTAGGGGCTACTGCTTGTGTAAAATTTTCCCTCCTTAACCCAAAGCAACTTTGTTTATATTCTAGGCAACAAACAAAAAACCCAACTGCCTGATAAACATTTTCTGGTTGCTTCCAAACACATATACTCTTGTAGGGAACAATTTACACCAGCAAACAAGCACATATACAAATACCTAATTATATATATCAGTATATATTTGCCTTCAAGTAACTAATACTTTTACAAAGGTCCCTAAAACTCAATTTCATGATCATATTTGCCACAAAAGAAATAAAACTAATATTGTTAAAATCCCAAAGTGATCTTATAAAATGGACACAGATAAGTGGAAAATATAAAAGTGGTTATCATTTAAAAAGTGAGTATATAGACCATGAGATCTCATGTGTCTTTCAATGTGATAGCATTTGAAATGCAGAGCCTCCTTTCAGGTGTTCTTGCAAAGAAGAAGAGGAAGAGAAGGAGAAAAACAGGAAGAAGAAGGGTAAGAATAGAAGAAAGAGGAGAGGAAGAGGAAGAAGAGGAGGAAAAGGAAGAAGAAGAGAAGGAGGAGGAGGAAGAAAAGGAAGAAGAAAGGGAAGAGCAAAATAAAAGTTTGAACTTAATCCTGGTCTCTAACTTTGGGTCCACAGGAAATACCAAGATGAAAACTATTTCAAATATACCATGTGAAAATCATCATCCAGTTTCAGAAGGTAGGGTGTTTTGTCTAAGAACTGACCCTGTTTTGGGAACAAGTCAATAGCACAGAAAAAAAGTGGGGCAGAGGTAATGTTTCAGATTGCAAAGAGACCTATAATAACCAATTATGAATGAGACTTGTTAGAACCTGATTTAAACATGCTAAAAGCACATCCTTGTCTTTTCTAAGTCAATGAGGGACTATTATAAGGGAATTATTGTTACTTTCGTTGGGTGTGATAAAAGACAATGTATTTACAATTTAGATGTTTTAAGAGAAAAATACTGGGGCATTTAGAGTATAATAATGTTGAGATTTGTTTCAAATTTCTTAGCCAAAATATTTAAAAAGGGGGTTGATGAAATAACCATGGCAAAACATTGATGGGTATTGACGCTAGATGATGAAATAATGAGGACACACGACAATGACAATTTTTGTAGATGTTTGGAAATTTTCATGAGAAAGAGAGAAAATAGTGAAATGAAAATTACACCTTCTAAGTAAAATTCATGGGTATTGAAGAATTAATTTCCACTTTTCATGCCTGACTGGTCAGAAACTTTTTAGACTCTCTTATTCAATTTCTGCAAAGCATTGGTAAAATCACATCAGCTTGACTTTTAGTTGGAAAATCAGACTCACAACCACATGGGATAAGACAAACCTGAGGCCAAGCCCATGTTGTGATGCAGTTGATCAGATAGCACACCAGTTCACCGGCATTCCTGTTAATTCTGCTTTACCACTCATAGTAACTTACAGCTTGTACCTAAACATGATATTCTTAAGCAGCACATGTGTAGATGATAATGCATATGGAAGGAGTCAAACAGAAAAAATTGAGAACAAGCAGAGAGGAGGAGAATGTGATAGATATGGACATACCATACTCCAGCTATAGCCTCCAACAAGGTAAATGCTGTCATCAAGCACTGCACACCCAGGACCACTTCGACCCTCCAAAATGGGAGTTTGCAGAATATTCCATTGATCACCTTTAGGGTCATAGCACTCCACAAGCATTACATCAAGGTGGGAGAAACCTAAATAATATTGGAAAATGGAACCACAAAAGAATAAACTGTCAGGGCCCACATTTAAGGTTTGGTCTTTTTTTTTTTTAAAGGTTCAAGAAGTAGACCAAGAAGTAGTCAATTGAAGACACAAATGTACAAATTCACTGGTGAAATTGGGAGCCATATCAGAAAGACCTAAAATTATACCAAACAAATTCTCTGTTTTGGATTAATTCAAAGCAAGAAAGCCTGAATAAATGTCATTAGCAAAGGTTGATTATATGGGGGCTAGATCATACTAAAATGCTTCATTAAAATGTTATTTTGAAAGGTTTAAAATAAGAATAGTTAAGCAAGCATTTTTATAAAGTACTTACAGTGGGCTAGTTTAACTGTCTAAGTGCTTTGTCTAAATGAAGTGATTCCCCTCCAATACTCTGTGAGACAGCTACTATCATTATCTTCACTTTATAGATAAAGGAATTGAAAGACAGAGAAAGTTAGTGACTGCACCCTTCACTAATAGGTAAACAGATAGGCTAAGATTTGAACCCAGATAAATAGACCTCAGATTTCAGACTTACAGAGTTCATAATATTGCTTTTCTTCAATGACTAATTTGTTCAAAATATTTTGAGCAGTTAACAATATTGTCCAATGTATCTTACCATTTTTACAGTCTGTATTTGTATACAGCTCTAATAATGTAAATGGTTTCCAAGATCAAGATTTGGAGTCGGGGCAGAGGGGCTTCTCTTTCCACTTCTGATACAGAGAGGAGGTCAGTAACCAGGTCAGCAAGGACAATATGTATAGGTTGACAGACCTCCCTGGAGTCCTACCTTTAATATAGGAGCTGGAAAAGTCCTACTGGGAGCTTTGTGGTCACTGAGCAGACCAAATGTCTTTTTTCCCTCTAGTTAAATTTATGTTATGGATATTTACTAGATGACAATTCCAATGCATATTTCAAACTAACTAACATATTGGACTGTACCAAATAATTCAGAGGACTCTTACTGAGAAGATTAATCCTCTAATAAAAAGGAATAATTTTTGTTTCTGATAGATTATTTCAGTTGGTATTTCCTACATAAAATGAATCACATAGATAGCTGTTGGCACAATAGGGCAATACACCCACTGCACTATTTGAAGCATAATACATTTAGAATGAGGTCTTAGGGAAAGTCCGGATTCTGAAGTTCAAGAGGCATTGTTTGAGGCACATACTATGTATTACTATATACGCTGACTGTAAGCCATGTAAAAACCATCAGGGAAAGGTTACTTACCCACACAACTAGGAAATGCATAACCAGGATGCAAATCTAGACTTAGATGAAAAGTGTTTCCTTACCCTTGCCTGCCATTATGTCCACTGAACTAGACTACTGTTGTGTGTGTGTATGCTGCTTCTCATTTAGGTTGTCATCAACTAGCTGGTTATAACCTTGAATATCAAAAGTTCCTAAAACATGGGCAATATCTCATGTAAAAGGAATTAGAAGAAATTACATTTAATGTAGAAAGGTATAAAGTCAGTATAAAACATGTTAAGGTGAAATGGAGTATGAGGTGAAACAAAGGAGGACTGGTGAAAGTTAAATATGAGTTAGGAAAAATAGAAAAAAATTTTCCTTGTCTGATCTAGTTTTTTAAGATGCATACATTATTGTAAAACAAATGCACAGATGTGTCTAATCTGTTATAATGGGACAGCATGTTTCCCATTTATTTCAGATTAAAGGATCAGAGGGGAAAAGATTCTCAAAATTCAACCAGACCAGCTTGTTCATTTTCAGATGAGGAAACTGACCCCAAAGTATCAGTCATGTTTTACATACCAGATTCAGCAGTATATCCTGCACACTAAAGTTATAAATGTGCCATAAGCCCCCAAAAGTTGCAGTGGTGTACAGATCTAGGGGAGAAAAGGAGCCAAAATGTGGCTCTGAAGTACTGTGCTTTAAGTTTTTATTTAAAAAAAAAAAAGCCACTCAATTTGAAAATCATAAATGGTTTGATAATCAATACTAACAAAATAATTTTAAATTTAGACACAAGAGTCTACCAAATGTCTTCTTTAAGAAAAAAATCAAATATTTGCTTTATGCATCTATGGCTAAAGTTCTTTGTGGTTATTGCAAAAAACAGTTTTCTGGGAAAAATTCATTGCTGTAACTTTGGTGATAAGAAATAATTCATTCCACTGGATTCACTGTTACAACAAATTGTGCTTTTTGGTTATTAATGCTCCCTTTTAAAAAATTTTCTGTAGACATCATTATTCATTTCTTTAATGTGTATGGTAGCTCAAAAATAATCCTATCTGCAGAAAAGTCAGAATAAATGCTTGCTCCAGGGTACTGCTAATTTACACAAAGTAGATTTTATTTGGTCAACATGTTTTTTACTTGGTTAACTGAGTATCTAACGAGAAACCCCCTTAGCAAAAAACATGAGATGCAAATGCTATTGTGATTAAAAAAAAAAAAAAGACCTTTCAAATGATTTCCTCCAATTGCATACAAGCGATCATTCATTACAGCCAAAGTGTGGATTGCGCGTTTTGTGTTCATATCTTGTTTTCGAGCCCAGACATCCATTACGGGGTCGTAGCAATATAGCCATGGGACATATTCTCCATTGTGTACACCCCCTGTGAATTAAGCATATACATACAAGTCAAGCAAGTGCCTTGGAACTGAACCTTGGAACAGAAAGTAGAGGAATGACTTGCCTGAAATGTATATCTTGCCATTGTGCACGGCTCCCGCATGAGCTGCCAGAGGCTGTGGCAAAGAGGACACATAGCGCCATTCGTTTGTATCCAGGTTATAGCACTCCACGCTGGACAAGTAGCCGGTTTCATTCCTCCCACCAATAACATACAAATGCTTGTCCAACCGACATGCATAGAAACTGGCTCTTCTATAATGGAAACAACAACACACAGTGAATCACAGGAGGAGCTCTGAAAGGCTGCCTTTGAAATAGGATAAGGACCCTCAGTCCTTCAGGGGAAAGGAGGCACAGTTTGCTTCACAGAGGGCTGCACACCTTCAAACAGCCCACATCTCCCTTTGAAATCTAAGGCCGGCTGCGGTAATCACAGGCATTGCTCATTCTGGTTAACATTTTTGATGTTAAAGAAACAGTAAAGGAGCAAATCACCAACTCTTTGTTTCAGCTCTTTTTATTTTGCTTTTTATACGCTGAAAATGTTCATTAATGTTTGGGATATTCTGTACCTTGTAAGGATATCACAGCTCAGTAAGACAAAGTGAAAAATGAGGTAGATAATGTAACAATAATAAATTATCTTGACATTCACTTTCTTTATGGTCCTTCAAGGGTCATTGTTCCCAATTTATAAGAGAACTACATCATCAAAATTTTTCTTCAATTATCATTTTTTTTCTTTTTTTCCTTAGTATTACTGCAAATAGAATAACTTTTGTGAACTTCATATAATGTTCAAATTTCGCTCTTCTATAACTGAAAACAGGAATGTCATCTAAGTAGCTTTGGTATTGATTTTTTATAAGGCTATGGATATTTTTAAAGTTCCTTTCAAGAGAAGTTATTGACTGTATTTTCTTACTGTACCATCCAAAGAAAGTTGTGTGGGAAGAATGGAGACAAGGGAGCAAATTCTGAGGTAGGCCATAATGTAGGAATGAGACACTGGGGACCTGAATTAGAACTTCAGTAGAAGAAATGGAAAGGGCTGATGCAAAATATATGTTCCAGGAAGAAGATGTAAGACTTACAACTAAAAAGGTGTGGGAGGTGAGAGAGAACAAAGGTTCAAGGAGGGCTTAGCAGCGGCACAGCGCCTGCCTGGCAAGCATGGGGTCCTGAGTTTGATTCCCGGTAAAAAAAAAAACAAAAGCAAAACCAAAAAAATTCAGTAAAATCCTTGATCTTTTGTGTTTTTGTTTTGTTTTCACTAATTCTATTAGAATAACATAATTCACAAGGATAACATGTGGTCCAGTATTGAATAAGTATAATTGTTAAGGGCCAAGACCCCAGAGAACGTAATTTATGTCAGATGATTTAATGACCACCATAAAATTGATGCCAAAATTCTTGTGTAATGTCAATTACAAGATGAGGTATGTTAGAGGTTTATATCAGGTAAATCTATATTCTTTGGAGATTTTCCAGATTGTGTTTACAGAGTGCAAAAGTCATATGGGAGTCAGTGTAAAGAGTCTGGACTAACAATTGATTTTTGGGTGAGTTGGACTGGCTCTGTGATTGACTAGTGTGTGACCTTTGACACGTTACTTAACCTCTCTCTGTCTCAGATTGCTCACCATTGACATGGGGGGTGGTAGTGGAACCTTCTTCACAAGGTATTTGCGAATATGTATAACTGCTTGACATTGTGTCCAATACCTTTGTCATTCTCAGGAACTATCTATTAGTATTACCTGGATAAAAAGTTTTGAAAAATTGAATACCAAAATATTTGCACATGAACTTCCCTTAATAATATTTAAGAGACCACTAAATTCCTTTATGAAACTTTAGATGATTTATTGCCATATAGGTATAGTATTTATTATAGATGGTGATGCATTCAGTTTTCTTTATAATTGGATAGTCTTAGAATTGTCCTGATAACATCATTGCTAATTTTAGAGTAATAGTTCATCTATTTATTTTTTCTAGACTTTCTTGATGTATTTCAAAGAAAACATATTTTTGAAAGAAGGAAGGAAAATGAAGTGCAAGAAAGTCAGATTCTTAAAGTAAGGATTGGTAACATGGGTCCAGGTTTTCTGAGGGGTCCATGAAACTGAAATAGTAGAAAGAGTTGTTATAAATATTACAAAAAATAAATGTATATATTATATATGTTTTTAAGCACATACAAATTTTGGGAGGGAGATGTTTCATCAGATCATCAAGGAGATATCTGATCTAAAAATTTTGATTTTCTGAAATAGGAGAGCGAAAACTCATCTAAATATAAAATTAAGTTTAAAAATAGTTGCACAATTAAATACATACAGATGGACTACTCATTTCTTCCATTTCTCTAACCAGTTTTCATTGGCTCTCTCCTTAAATACGATATATCAAAGTCATTTTACTATTGTGTTTACCTTCTCAAGTTAAAATATTTCATAGAAAAGAATAACATATTTCTACAAAAATCTGTCCTAATGTAACATGTTTCTTTGCAAGACTGACTCAGAGTAGGTCAATGTATTTCATTTATACAGTTCTATGACAGGTCTTGGGGCTGCTAAAACAAATTTACTAATTTCTCTAATGACCCATCTCTAAATAATTCAGACTACGTGGTTGAAAGGTATTAATGGTGAGATGAGTTCTATGCAGTACTACTCTAGAAAATGACAATTAGTTTACTTCCTATTTAATTGAGTTTAGATTTTGCAAAATAACAGAAAGATCCCCTTTGGTAGTATGAATTCTTTTTCTCTAGGTAACTTCCAAAATTTTTACTTTTTCTGATCGGGTCCCTTCCTCACTGTGACACTGAGTCAGTCTGCCAGCATGTGCTTTTGTTTAGCCAAGACATTAACGTGATGATCCATGTGTACTCCTAGCTTTATCCACACAGTGTCACTGTTAGGATCTTTATGGGAAAGAATCAGTAGGTTTCACTTCCTTATTGAAAGGGCATTTTTATGTAGAGATTCCAGTAGTGAAGACTTATTTTTTTGCATGCTCAAAGAGAGAGTTTCTGAAATGCATTAGAGAAACACTGGATTGTTAATGGTCTGTCAGCACCTGTGAACATGTATTTGTTTGTTCGAGGTTAAAATTTTACCAGACCAGATCTCTCTTGGAAATGCTGCTACCCCTCCTTCTCACATGAAACACATACTTGGTTTAGGCTATTTTGTGTTTCTTGGAAAGTAAATTCAAGACAATTAAAAATGCTTTAGTGGGATTACATCATAAGTATTTTAAATTGTTCATTTTGCCGTCTTTCTCTTCTCCCCCACTGCCAGAAACAATATTCAATATTTCTATGTTGAAAGAGTCTAACAAATAGCTTCTACTAACGTACATTCAATCTTGTTTATCTTAGAGATCTTTGTAAGCCCTTGCTGGCCTTTGAGATGATCAGAATACATCTGAAAGCATGAGATTAAATTATCATAACCTTATCTCAGCTTGGATTGTTGACTTCCCTTGTCAGGTTAAAAACAACAACAGATTTTTCAAACAAAATGTTATCTCCTATGGTTTCTTGTAAGACTGTTAGAAACAAGATCTTTAATTTGGGAACATTTTCGATGTGTTCGTTTTTTAGCCTTTCACTTTTACCGTAAAACAGGCTCCATGGTGACTCTACAGATAGCCTTTTCTTTTTTCCAGCTTTGAAACTAGCTAAGGGGTAAGATCTACATAAGAATAATACTTAAAATGTCTGTTTTACTGAAAAAAAAAAAGGAAGTTACCAAAGCATTTATACCTATCCAAGTTTTCAGTTTTTCTCTCCTTCTTACTACAGAATCAAATCCTGAATGTCAGACCAAAACAATTCATCAGCATTGCATTTAAATGCATATTTTCATCCAATCATTTGTCAGTAAATTCACAGCTAGCAGGCAGTCAGTAAATTCAGGAATTGACCCATGATTGAAAAAGCCCAGAGGCCATGTGCCCACTTCCCTGCTGGACTAGAAGGATACTCAGCAGGTTATTATACTCCTCGGGAGCACTGATTAATTAAGGTATCTCAGGAATCTGTCCAGCCAGCTCTGGAAGAGTGAGTTATGCTGGATGTGGGTTACCAGGTGTTTTTATTTTCTCCATCAGTTTGGTAACTTCTCAGGAGAATTTCTCAGTAGTTTGGTAGCAGCATAATGGAAAGAGGTAGTTGGGGGGCACTTCTAGTTTGATTTATGATCTACATATTGTAACATTAACTCAATAAAATGTTTCAATAAACTTCTGAGTGTGTCATATATTTCTGCATTTTTCTTTTACATTTAAACACCAATTAGTCCACTGATGGTCCTTGCTTTGTTGAATGGAAGTCTGGCAATGACAGAAAAATTCCACTTGAAGTTATGGATTGCTGCCTGGGTCAACCAACCCATAGGAGAGATGGAGCTCGAAGATTGACTGGGCATTTGTGAGATCTGCCTTTTCCCACTCAGCTCTGTAAGGAGCTCTTTATTTGGTCTATCAACTTGATTGTTCTAAGTCTAAAAAAAAACTTCTTTTACTAGGGACCTGACATGATATACCATAATGACTTCGAAAGAAACGTTTAACAGTCCATCCTGTCAACGGTGGCTGCCGGGCGCCGACAGACCATGGCAGGTCTTTTTATCAGGTCAATGAGCTGCTAAAAATTGTCTAAGTAGGACCCTGCCATGATAGGCCATAGCGCCTCAGAGGAAGTCATTATAGACTATCAAGTAAACAATACACATTTTTAAAAAAATTACTAATTAGGTTTTGCAGCAATACTTCCCATCCTTAGGGGCTCTACAGTGAGATAATTGACCGCAACGTGAGTTATGCCTCCCCAGCTGAAGGCGTGAAGGTTAATTATCGTGGTGTACAGCCCCCAGCAAAGGGGACCATGGTGATGAGATGATCACATTTCAGACATATATTGATAGTTACTTTTTTAAATAAAACTTTTTTGGATGATTTTGATTAAAGGACAAAATAATGCAGTTATACTAACAACAACCAGGAAATCCCCCTGCATCCCAAAGAAACAGAGAATGACATTAGCGAGATTCTGGTTCAAGAAGTTTGTCAGGATATTAATTGACTTAGAATTATTTCTCAAGATGCCTTCGAATGAGATATTTCTAAAGTGCCTAATTCCTTGGTGTATTAAATCTCATTTTCAGTGTATAGGTTTTAGTCTTCTGAGAGTTTTAATATATCTGTATGGGAGATATTGATTATTTTTAGAATGTAGATTCATATTATCTTGCTGTAGTAATGTATATTTCTGAGCAAATGATAAATTCTGAAAATTTTGTTTTTACTTGGAATTTATGGTTAAGGGTCTGATTCAATTTCAGTAAAATCTACTGCAATGTTAAGGAGAGATGTTAAGAAGAGGGATCAAATGAGAAAGAGGAAAGAGAAAGAGTGCTGTTGTTTACTTCTTAAATAACTCAGTGGAGAAGAAGAAATAGCGGATTGTCATGACCATATTGGAGAATTTGCTTAGAAAGATGTCCAGATATTATTTTAGTAGAATCAAGTGTTTGAACTCTATTATACTAATTTGCACATACATATAAAGACATGGCTTCATGCTGGAGTAGCAAAGCATGTGTAAATATAGTAGTCATCTTATCCTTTGGTAGTGAGGAGACTTGGGTGAGATAAATATTCCATATGCAAAAAATGAAATAGTACTTTGAAAGGCTATTTTGTTTAAAATCAATAAATGACCTATTCATGAAGACAATTGGAGAAGCAAATGTAAACAATCAGTTAATGAGCTTTAAAATTTATTAATTAAATATTAAAATTTAAATACATATTTAAATTTCCAACTTTACTGTTGAATATTAAGTGTATTAAATAATTTGATTCTTAATATTGAAATTTCTGCATTGAAATGCCTATCATTGTGAGAATGGTGTTTTACGAGGTGTTATAAAAATACAGTGAATTTTTAAATTAAAAAAGTTTCACAGTAAAAGACACATTGCCATTAATCCCCCTCAAAACACTCCCCCTTACTTCAAACAATGTTATCCTATCATTTTTGCCACTCTCTGAATTCCTTTTTTCTGAGTGTTTTTTATGTGTTTAGTTGCACTGTGCTGGCTACTTAGATGCCTTGAACTGCTTCAAAATGTTTACCTTTCATGGCCATTTTGATTCAGAAGTTTCGACATGACAGATTTGGTTAAGAAGGTAGATGAGGACACACCGTAATGTATTTAGTAGCCTTTCTGTTGGATAGCACTTGGCAACTGCATTCACTGTATTTTTGGTCATGCCTTGTAAAAACACTCATGAAAGAGCACTTCCAGAACTGCTTCAGAAAGTGGCAATAATGATGGGACAAATGTGGAGGAATATTTCAAGGTGGGTTAATGCCCATATGCTTTTTACGGCAATTTTTTTTTTCTACTTAAACATTCACCTTATATTTTGATAACCCCTTGTTATTTTGGTTTTAGGATTTCAGTATTTTGTCACTGAGTACAGCCAGTAAAATTATAGCTCTGTTTGTAAAATACAAATCGATGAAATCAAAGAACACAAGTCACATAAGTTTTTTTTTTTTCTACATTGGGACAAAAAACTGACATTTTAAATTATTTTTCCGTATTGAGTTAAGAAGGCAGGTAATCTGAATTGAGGGGACCAAGTTTTGTATTTTGCTTCTCCTGTCTTTCATTGGCTCTGCTTAGTATTCCTTACCAGTTAAAACCATCTAATGCTTCCTGTGAAGCAGTTCCAAATCTTTCACACACAAGAAATAAACGCTTACCTTTCTTGCATAGGAGGAAGTTGAATCCAGCTATTAAATCTGGGATCGTATCGACTGACAAAATTCGTACTATGTTTTCCTGTAAAAATACATTTGAGACATCTAAAACTTATATTCCTCTGTTGATTTTCACTGTTAGGTGTCTTTCTTCCTTCCTTCCTTCCTTTCTTCTCTTTCTCTCTGTCTCTCTTTTTTCTTGATCTTTCTGTTCTCAGGTTTAACAAGCAGATGAATTAGGTAGAAGGATTAACAAACATAGCATAAAAGTAATCCGTCAGAAGAATCAATATACTTCTTTGAATATTTTCCCCTTTTTTACTTTGCTGCTTTTGAAATGAATTAGGTAAAAGTAAATCAACCAAACTATAAGCACGCATGTTTACCTAAACTGGTTTTTAATCACAGTGTTAGTGTAAAAATTTCTGTTTTGGTGTTTCCAGGTTTTCAACAGAAGTTATTGTCTATAAATATCAGTTGCAGAGACTATTTTGTATGTTGTCTCTGGTTAGTCTTAAAAAATCTTGTATATTCTTTTTTTTTCATTTTACTAAATAAAACATTTTAAAGACTTTTTTAAACTGGAGAAGTAATGCTCACAGCAAAATAGAAGTACACAGATTTCCCACATGCTCCTTGCCTGCACACATGCCTAACTCCCCCATTCTTAGAACTATTTTTACTGACCAGGAACCCAGATGTGCTAGAGCTTTGTCTCTCCACAGAAATAACAGCAATTACTACGGTAACAGTATGAATTTGGAATCAGCTTTGTGCCATGCATGTCATGTGAATTCTGCATGTGTGTTTGGGGGAAATTCAGTTGTCGTGATGCCTGCATAAGTACATTTGCTGAGATGGGAAGCATGAGCCTTCCGAGCTGCTTACCTAGCTTATAACCTCTGGTGAGCCTCAGAAGTACAGTAAGGGCTCCAAGGTACTCCCATGAATCTTATTTTGCACAAATATTGACATCAAAGCAAGAAATGGAAGCAAAAGAGTGCATTATATTTTCCATGTGGCACCTGAGATGATAATCATGGCAGGCACCTGAGACCTTGACTCTGAAAGGCTGCCTTTGTTCTTATACGTGTGAGATGTGGGTAGCAGACTCCACCAGGGGACTAGATAGGGTGTGTTCATGTGTGCATGCACATGTATATGTGC
>RJWT010004382.1:0-33567 GCA_004365215.1 Cuniculus paca | reverse complement strand
GGTGGAATGTGCCCAAATGGTTTGAAGGACCTGGCTCTTTGTACCACTGGCAGCTCTCTCCTGCTGGGAGAGAACTCTAAGGAGTTTTAAACAGACTTCTGGCTGATGATGGAGATCGGAGGACCCACTAAAGTGCTGCAGATCATTCTTAACTTTAAAATGTTCAGAAATCACTAGACATGCTTGGAAAACAAATAGTATCTGTACAACATGTGATGGAAACATAATGCAAGTAGAGTTTTGAGCATTTGAAAAGTTAGTGTGCCTGTTTATGTAACCGAAATTAAACAGGCCTGCCTTTAAATCTGGGCTCATTAACTGCAGGGATTACAGCCAGGTCTCTGCCCCTTAGTTTCCTCCTCTGCCAGAAAATGGACAACAGTACTTACTTTACCAAAGTTTTACAATATAAAACTGCTTTAAAGTCAGGCATGCTGGCACACGCCTGTAACCCAAGTACTCTGAGAGGTTGAGGCAGGAGGATCAAAAGTTCAAGTCCCACCTTGGTGACTTAGTGAGCCAGCAAGACCCTGTCTCAAAATAAAAAAATAAAAAGGACCAAGGATATAGCTCAGTGTGAAGGTCTTGCTTTTGATTGCTAGCACTGAAAAAAATTTTAAAAGGGAAAGATGCCTGATGCTGAATGCTAATTCAGTAAATATTAATGATTTACATGCGATTTAAGTTTCAGTTACAGAGTTGACAATTCCTTAGGTTAAAATGAAACAAAGCCTACTTGACAGACATTAACACAAGCAAACTAAACAAATGGTGTAAGTTGTTTTTTGAGCTGAAGAAGGACAGTTGCTATTTCACATGTAAAAAGTGCTGGGCTGCATTTCCTGCTGGAAATCCACTGTCCCTCTGGCCCCTGAGGCCCTGCAGGTGAACATCCTTCCAATTTAGCTTAGTACGGGAAGCTGTGTTGTGCAGGGACTGAGCCAGCACTCACTTGGCAACGGGAACAAAGCCCATTACAGCCAAGAGGCCCTCACCCTGTTCACCAAACATGCAGTCTGACTTCTCTGGGAAGTGTGCACATGCCCCCTGTTGGTATGGGAGTGATGGACTTGGCAGCTCTGACCTAGACCTGACCCTGGAGGGGGTGCCTTCTCTTCCCCTGGGGCCGCTGTGGAAAGTGAGTGATGCTGTGGGCTGCGGAGGATGCAATGGGCCATTTCTCCCCAGGCTCCCCAGCCCCAGGCTGGAGCAGAGTCTCCAGCTGACACCACCTTTCAGGTTTCCCCTGCCCGCCCTGGCGGTTGCCCTCCCTTTATCCAGAGAAGCCTTTGCTCAGTGTCTCCATACCCAGACTCTTTTTCTGGGAAGCCAGATTTAGCACTTCCAAGTTCAGGATTTTGGGGTTCTACTCCCTGCATGCATATGGGGGGCCACTATAGTTAACTGTAAGTAATAGTAAACCCAATCTTTGATCCATGAGCTAACCTTGATGTTTGAAGCTTGTCACAGTAGTCTATTGGCATGAGTCATGGGGGATGAATTGAGGTTCACTGCACAGAAAGGGAAAGATATTTCCAGTCAGAGGAAGCAAATGAGCCAGAGATAGACACTAGGAAATAAAGGATATGGGTCTCCAAGTATGTCAGCTTTGCCATGGTGTGTCTTTTAGGCTGTGTCCTTCTCCTTTGCACGTGGCACATTCTTTCCCACTCTTGCAGGGAAGGAGTATTTGGCATCTTTAGTGCTGGCTCAGTGGTCTACTAATTTAGGAAGGAAAAATTAAGCAAATGCTAATGTTGTGTCATAAGGTGATATATTGCAGAAGATAAAATATCTTCCACTAAGTATCAAAAGCAATGTGGACTGAAGTAGAGAAACTGCTCCAGGGGCCATGCAGAGCCAGCAAGTCAACCTGAACACATGTGTGGACTTAGGTGGGGTGGTCTGCATGGCCCCAGCAGGGTTCACCATCTGCAGGACTGAAAACAAATGGGCCAGGAAGAACATTCAGGGACAAAGGAACCCCACGGTGCCTGGCAGATTTGTCCCCCATCCATTCTTGCCAGTGGTCACTGCTCAGGCAAGGGCTCCTCAGGATAAGAGGTTGGAGGAATTTAATAACACATTTGGAAAGCTTTCTTAAGTCCACTTTAAATGGAAAAAATTAATAACAAGACAGCCTTACTCTTTGAATAATATTTTTGGACATATGCAAATTCACATTCAGAGTTATAATATTGGCAGACACAACCATAGGGATTGCCAGGAGAAAATCTCTTCCCTTTGCAGATAGGAATCTTAACTCTTTACATCCAAGTAACACTTTTAGTGTAAGAATACTGTCATGATCTCCTTGGACCCTTGAGGGAGGAAGCAGGGAATACAAGGAAAGTGACGGCTGTGAAGGTGGGGCAGACCTGGGTCCCTGTCTTGGGTTCTCCTCAGCTGAGTTACCTTCAGCAGATTTCTTGCCCTCCCTGGAATGCCTTACCCATAAGATTACAGAGACACACAGCATGCAGAGCCAGAGAGATGACTAGGCCTTGGATCAGAAAGCACCAAGCCACACAGGATGGTGTAGATTCATTTGTCAACTTCTTGTTAGACATGAGTGAATTAAAAGAACCCACTTATTTTTTTTTCTGGACATAAAACGGAAATTTAGAAAGAGATCCTTGACAATGTCATATCATTGGAATGTAAAATAAACCAGTTTAGAGCCCAGGGTTTCCTGCTGTGGCCTGGGTCCCTCACAGGAGGCTGCGTTGGGCCAGTTTTCAGCAGATTTTTGGGGGCTGAGACGTGAGTTCCCTGATGACCACATCCTAGTTTCTGGGGCATGTGAATAGACATCTTACAAGGCAGAAGGAATCTGGCATTTGTGAGCAAGTTCAGGATGTTGCGATGGGGACAATTCTGAACTATCCAGTGGAACTTTTGAGGAGGGTACCAGGAATTGAACTCATGACCTCACGCTTGCCAGGCAGCTGCTGTGCCACTGAGCCAATGGTAGGACTAATGTAATCACAAGAGGAAGGCAGAGTCAGGAGATGCGCTTTGTTCTGGGTTGGAAGGTAAAGGAGGAACCAGCCAGCAGTTGAGGACAGTCTCAGAGGCCAGAGAGGAAAAGGAATAGGTTTTACCCCAGAGCCTCAGCCCTGCCTACCCCTTTCAGACTTCTGACCTTCAGAAATGTGCAAGAATAAATCTGTGTAGTAGTTGGCCCCTGCCTTGATGGTGAGTTGTTACAGCAGCAAGAGGAGACTAATGCAGAGTCTGGTAGCAACATCTGCCCTGGGGGAGGTGAGGCAAGCTGACCTCCTGCATTAAATGGATCAAGCGGGCTGCGATGGCCTCTTGGAAGGAAATGCCTACTTCTGCTTCTAACACTTCTAATGCAAGGGGAAGAGCGTTATACATAACATTCTTATTTACCTCCTTGCAAAAAGGGAAGAATAACAATGGAGAATAGAGAACTAAGTGAGATAACAGTTTGAAGTGTCGGTGAGTTATGATGTGCTACATTAGTCTTTCGTTGTTACATATGTGATGTTTAGAGTAAATAAAATGCTCAATATTAATAGTTTAAGCAGTTGATTCTGGATAGTCATAGAGATAAACCTACACCACAGGAGATTCAATTCCTCCTAAGAAGTGTTTTTCGATATTTCGGTATTTCCTCTTCTGACTTCATTAGGGTGCCTAGACAAATGTATCAAAGTGGTGAGTTACAGAATCACACAATATCACAATGGAACCAACTTTAAGGGATGCCATATTCAATTATTTGGCAAATATCTTCATTTTCAGTTAGGAATTCCAGGTTTATGGGGAAATGGGGCTTCTCATTTGGGTAGTATATGTGCATATCTTCTATTCCTTCACCCACACCAGATATCCTGAAGCCAGCTGTGACCCTTAGAAACATATGGATGAGCTCTCTTTAAAGACAAATCACAAGCAGAAAAACTACAATTTCTTACCAAAAATTAGTTAGTTAAAGTTATTCCCTGCTATTTTGAGTCCTTTTAAGGTTGGTTAAACTGTGTTCACAGAAGCCAGAGGTTCTAAATGACAGGTCAGAAAACTCTTGGGAGCTGGAAAACCAACCTGAGCTAGGCACACATAGCCCTGTCACTGTGGAACTTGCAGTCTAGTAACAAAGACAGGTAACTAAGCAGATACGATACCATGCTGCAGCTGCAGGTGGCTTGACCCAGAAGGTGGACTCCCAGGTCAGGAAAGCCTCGACTTCTATGAGTTTGGTTTCAACTCCAGATTAGGTTTTACACAGTGCAGCCTCCTCTAGAAGGTGATTAATTCACCAAATTATCCTGGGTTGACCTCTCTGTGAAGTTTATTAGCCTGTTTTCCCTTTCTACCTTGTATTGTGGGTGATGAAAACTAAAAGAATTGCAGAGGCAGGCGTGGCACAGCCTCATGTCACCTAAATTCAAGGTTCACACCAAGGAACCTACCAAAGACACTCAGCATCTGTGGTATGGCAAACTCCTTACAACATGAAGTTCTTGGAATAAACAAGTCCGATCAGCTAGACTTTAGTATTCAAAGAGGTGAAGGGAAGAAGCAAGACTCTAAGAAAATCTTACTTCTGCCTTGAGGAATCATTGCTTTATGTGAAATCACACTATATCAAAGACATTAGAGAACTGATAAATTCCTAAAGCTTCCTAAACCATTTATTGTTACTTTAATTGCAATTACAATCAAACTATATATTATGATTGTGTCTAGATGTCCCCCAAAGCCTCATGCCCACATAGGTGGGGCTTTCCAGAGGTGGCTGGATCTAGAGTGTGGTGCTGAGATTAAGGGAGTGTGGTTACTAAATTAGTCCACTGATTGATTTGGCATAGTTCTGGGTGTGGATAATGGGGAGGCCCACTGTGGGCGTGGGTGGCATCAGCCAAAGAGCTGGTAGCCTGGGAGAAGCTTGCTTGCTTCTGCTGCTGCTGCTTCACTGATGACTGCCTTCCGGCCTCTGTAAACGCCACTACTTTGTGGTCCAGAAGGCCCATAAACTGTTTCTCCTCTGCAGTGCGCCTCTGCCAGGCCATCCTGCCTTGGAGCCAGCCAGCTATGGACTGAAACATCCACAAACTGTGAACCATAATAACCCTCTCCTCCTTTAAATTTGGGTGTTGAGTATTTTGTCTCAGCAATGAAAGTAACTAAGACACTAGAAAAATACCATCTTTCTTGAGTATATTTTGGAACAAGGAGGAGTATTCTATTGGGGGAGGGAATCAACCATTTTCCTTGATGTAGACAATGTGTTTCTATGGCATGTTTTGCTGTGGTGTGAAGCTTTTTAGGGCTCTGTTCTGAAGATATTTCTGAAAGTAGAACTTGGGTAGCAACATCTCACTCCTACTTCCCAATTGTAGTATCAATGATATTTACATTTAAGTTTCAATCACCAATAAAATGTGTAGACTTTAATTTGCAACCAAGGTCATGTGAAATAGTGACTTGTAGCATATTATTAGGGGAAGGGAGCACAGAGCAGGGGAATGAAATATGGATATATAATTTGAAATGTATTGGACTACATCCTGAAATGATCATTTGTGATATTTCCATTATGCAAGCTATGGGCTTTCTCTAAGACTTCACTTATGAGCTGTCTTGGTTACTTTTCGCTCGTTGTTGAGACAAAGTACCTGATGCCCAAAGTGAAGGAAGGAGAGGTTTATTTCTTATAGTTATGGAGGTTTTAGTCCATATTCAGCTGGTCCCAAGGCAAGGTGGCGTGGCTGAGGGGCAGCTGTTCATGGCAGCTGCAAGTAGCAAGAGCAAACTGCACAAAGGAGGAAAACACTCCCCCATTCCAACCTTATACTGTATGTTGGCTCCACCCCTGGGAGGGTGCAGGACTCACACTGCCAATCCCAGCACTAGACAAGGAGTCAATCACAAGCGCTAGATTCAGCCTCTTCCATCATTACATGAGGCTTGTGGGGGGCCATCTATATACAAACCATAACATTAGCTGTGCATGGTGGGGCACATCTGTAGTCCCAGTGCCCTAGAGGCTGAGGCAGGAGGATTGCTGTGAATGCAGAGCAAGTCTGACCCACATAGTGAGTTCAAGGCCAGCCTGAACTACATAGTGAGACCCTGACTCAAACAAAAAACAAAACAAAACCCAATTCAAACCAAACCAAGCCAAACTAAATCATTTCAGTCATAGCATCGATTTTGTCTTCTAATTGGCTTTTTCCTTTTTCCCATTCCTTTTGCAACTGTTGGGATATTAGGTTTTATGGGGGCTCCTTCAGTGAAACTGTTTTCTCCCAATTTGTCTCTGTGTTTTTTTTTTTTAACTTCTTTGTTTCCTTCTTCTCCAAGATTGGTCTTTGTCCCTTAAGTAATTTCCTGTGTTTTTAAACTATACTACTAATCTCTGTTAGTTCATCAGAAAGAACAGTTTGTGCTTTCATTGTTTGTTTGATAACTTTTTCATGCTTATGTCTTGTAATCTGAACAACTACTTTGAAGAAAACAACAACAATATATTAACCAGTGTTAATCTCCTATCATTTTGTTTTGAAACTCTGTTTTGTCATTTTTATTCTTTTTTCATTTTTAAAATAAAAAAAATTACAGCACAAAGTGGTTTGGAGTATGGATTTATTTAAAAGTATGAGTAAGGCTGCAGAGCCTGACTTCTCAGATACTGATTCCGCCACTTGTCAACTGCACAGACTGAATGAAGTAGGACACATGGCACCCTTACCATAATGACTAACACACCGGAAACACCAAATAAAGTTATTTGTTGTCATCTTTATTGACCTCTGCCTTTCCTCCTCCCCATCCTGCTTGTCATCAGCACCGTGTTCCTCTGTGGGGTGTTGCTATGGCCTTGAGTTCCAGCTTGGCATTTAAATTGACATCTTCAAATCCACATACTGATTCCAAGCTTACAGGTACCCAGACATTTAGGTTCACAGTAACTGGGATCCTGTAGTAGTAAGCAGGGAGCGTGATTCTGAGGGTGTCTGAATAAACGGGAGGTGAGGCAAGGCAGCCTTGTTGAAGCAGGAGGACTTTGACAATCATAGGGAGTGTGGAGGACAGATGCAGTGGCAACCCAGAAGCCCCTGAGGGAGGCATTTGTGAAAACAGCTCATGTGCATGTTTGGACACACGACGTGTGACCTTGGACTTCAGATCAAGCACACCGTGGGTCATGGCCAGATCTCATGCAGTCCCCTTCTTTCTTGCTGTGGCTTCAGTTGTTTCCCTCCTCTGGGGGTTCAGTCCTAGAGAGCTAGGAGAGACCTACTTCCTACGTATTGGGCTTGCTGGACTATGGTTGCCAGCAGGGGACAGCAAGCCGCGTCTCAGCACCTCCACCTGGACTCCCAAATCCTAAACTTTTCTGTATCGATTTATGGTTGTCTTTCCTTATGTGCTTTTATTGACCCAAATGTCTTAAAATGACAAATTTGAGTATATCTTATATTTGTATTGCTCTTTATTTTTATATATTTAAAACTATGAACTCATAATGATGAATTATATTCTGGACCAACAGTAAATGGCTCATTCTGTGTTCTTCCTGGCAATATTCATAACTCCACTCTATTAAGGAGTGATGAGCTCTTATCTCCAGTATTTCCTTTTCAACCAATTCACTTGCATGCTCTCAGTTCCCATTGTCATCTCACCTCTGGCTCTGTGTCAAGTCCCCCCTCATTCCACAGGTGATGCAAGACTGCGTCGGTCCTTTTCCTGTCACAGTAACGCAATACCCGAGGCAGGATGCTTTATAAGAAAGGGGGTTTACTCAACTCACGTGTCAGAGGTCAGACAAAGCACCCTGGCTGTGCCACAACAGAGTGGAGAAACAAAGACAACCACTCCTGTGGGAAGGGACCAAGTGTGTGAGGTGAGCAGATTTTGTGACAATCATCCCTCTGGATAACTCACCCACCTGGTGGGACTGCATTAATTCCTGTAGAAGGCAGTACCCCATGAAGTAGCAACCTTGCCTGCCTCTGAAGGGTCTACACCCTGTCACTGTCACCACAGTCAGGACCAAGGTTTTGGGGCTATACCCAGATCCTATCCACAGCATTAAAGCCTCCCCAGTTCTGGTCTCTGCTGCTGACTCTCAATGAATCCTCACCTTGCCTGGGCCTGCCTGAACCTGTACCTGATACCCCAGTGTGGAGCCCTCCTTGCTGTGCACAGATCCTAACCCATCTCTGGCCTTCCTCCCCCATTCTTTGGATAAAGCCCTCCTGATTGTGCTTGGCTTGCAGCAACCCAACAGCAGGGGTCCTTTCACATGGTGCCATTCACTTCCCTACCTGGGAAGTGACACTTGGGCAAGGCTGATTCTTTGTCCTGCTTAGGCCCTGCCAACATGGGTGCTGATCCCAGGACACTTAGATCCCAGCTCCATGTACTGGGTTCCCTCCTCTGCACAGATCTTTTCCAGCCTCCTTGGTCATCAGTGCCTACACCAGTCTCCCCCCAGGAGAAGCCCTGAGTGACATCTTTTTCATCTTCTCAGGTCTGACAGACATACTCCTCACCCTGCCTGGGTTCAGATTTTCTCTCTAGGACAACATAGCCCTTTATTTTTTACCAAACAAGTTCTCTTAATCTTCTGGGTCCCATATATTATAGAAACGACCTGTCCTAAAAGTAAAGGAGTGCAAAAGAGGAGCAAGGAAAGAAGTAGAAGCAACCCCAACTCTGTTGAAGAACACGAATTTCTGATGCACCTGTGAGCTGTTGAGCTATGGCTTTACTCTCTACTTCACTCTTCCTTGTTTCTTATAGCTGGAGAGAGGAATTCAAACTTGGGCATATGTTTAAAAAATAATTGTGTAGAATCCATGTACTTTAAACAGAAATAAAGTCTTCTTGGATCAGACTCTCTTGCTGTGCTGATTATAAGGACACTTGAGCCCAAATCAAAAGACCAAGTGAGGAGTTAATTGGATGAAGAGGGAGGAGAAATAAGGGAGGCAAATCCGAGAGCAGAGGGATAGAAGATGTTAGATACATTTGTGTTGAAGTAGAGAGAATGCTGGAGTGAAGAAGATAACACAGTTCTGGAGAAGGCTGGAGGGCTGGGGAAGATGAAACTACCCAGAGTTTGCAGCCTAAAATGAAGGATGGCCAGCACACCTACCAGTCATCTTCCACAGGCTCTGCCCAGCTGGACCAGGCGGCCAGGCCAAGGAATGTCAGTGAAACAGTGGTGCACTCTCAAGGGGACCTCACTAGGTGCACGTGGTGCTAGTTGTCTTATGCCTACTGGTTTACTCCTCCTGGTTCCTGATCCTGTCTCCTTGGAGGTCTGCAAATTTCTGACTCCCTGGAAGCTTCTCCATCTACTCAGTGCTGATCTGACTGTCTGGCTGGTGCTGCTTTTGAGATGCAGACCAAGCTATGATGCTAACCCACAGTCTTATTCCAACCCAGGCTTCTACCAATTCTATCACACTTAGATGAAATCTCATTCCTCAACTTCAGACCTAGGAGGGTGATGGCATTTCCTATTAAATCAGGATATTTCTCTCATAATTGATAAATGCTCTATCAAACCCCACAGTGACTAGTACTTCCTCCTCATGTTCCCACCATGACATTTGTGTTGTGTTCCTTTGTCTTTTTTTTTTTCCTACTCATTGGAACTTTAAGTCATTGGTGCTGTCTTTTCAAAGAACACTTTATCTTTCATTTCCAATCAGACAAGCTAGAAGTTCATGAAGTGTGGATTATAAGTACATGGAATCTCATCTAGGACAAATTTAATTAACAAGAATCTATAAAACTCAGTGATGGCTAAAATAGTCACAGGCTGCATATAAATACAATTAATTACAGAAGTGTTTTATTTTTCTTGACAGAGATGAAATTGAGGAATAAAATAATGACCAAATGTGTAACACCTCGACTGTGTCCATATGTCCATGTTGAGATCTTCAGTAGAATGTTCAGAA
Organism: Cuniculus paca; assembly: GCA_004365215.1. Lineage (NCBI taxonomy): Eukaryota > Metazoa > Chordata > Mammalia > Rodentia > Cuniculidae > Cuniculus > Cuniculus paca. The sequence goes on along the minus strand of RJWT010004382.1, from coordinate 23,617 downwards.
AGGTTCCACAGTGAGAAGAAAACTCCACAGTGGCTGATTAAAACTTTAAGAATTGTAGACAATTGATTGAACTTCCTTTGACAGAGGGGGAAAGTGTGACTGTGAAACCTGGATTAACACTAACTGTGCTACTACATAAGCTACCTGTAATAGATAAGGAGCTGCATGTGTACTGTGGACACATATCCTAACTGCTTAGCAGAAGTACCACAGAGCAGGGGCTCGGTCTACATTAACACATCTCCTCGTGTGAATCACAGCTGAATCCCACTTGATCATATTGAAGTGTAAGTTGACATGTGGGGCTGCACTTTGGGAAAGCAGACACACAATTTTTGCCTGATTCCAGCTGTGAAATGGGACAAGACTTGGCCTTTGGAAAGTTGGTGGCTTTCCAAATTCTAGAAAACATTTTTTGTCAAAATATTTGAGAAAGACACTTGACACATGTGAATCTGTCCTCCACATGTTTCCCCCAACTCCTTCCCAACCCAGGAGCTGCAATGTAGGTGTGGGACTGGAAGATGGGGGACCCCACCCTACCATTTCTACCTGTCACGTGCAGCATAGGACACAGGGTGCGGTGGTTTCTTTTCATTCCCAGGTTACAAATCTCTCCTCAGGTAACATCTAAGAAACTGATTCTGAGAGTAAGAACTCAGGATATGTTTATCCACTCAACATACTTTATAGTACTGTTGTTTCTAATTACAATAATAACACTAAACTCGTTCTAGTACATTTGAAGAATAAAGGCTATTACTCTTTAGAATATAATTAACTAAAATCCTACCACACAGAAAGCTACTTTCTTGCCAAAGTGCTGCAAGCTTCTTCTGCCCCACACTTTGCTGGGCACTGGGCAACAGTGGTGACTCAGACAGATAAGGTCATTGCTTTTGAGGAGCTCATATTTTAGTAGGAAAGGAAGGAAATATGTAAATAAAGAAACAAATCAGTTACTAATCATAATAAGAGCTGTGAGTAGAACAAGTGAGACTGTTTTATGAAAAAGTGGCATGTTATATGAGATGAGCAGGATGGGTGTTCCAAGGCAATGTCTGTGTAGAATTTAAGTGGGAGAATAAGGCTCTGTAAAATATCATGGGAAAATCCTCTCTGGTGGAAGGAACTCAGTCTGAGACCAAGAAACAGGAAGAGGTTGGTAGGAGAAGGAGTGGAGAGAATGTAATGCTGGCACTGGCTGGAAAATGATACAAGATTATAGGAAATTAACATTTTGAGGTATACCCTTCTACTTTACTTCTATACATATAACATTATAGTGGTCATTCTTCTCATATTGATTAATGTTTTCTTAATGACAAAAGGCTGCGACTAACCCAGTAGGGTCTCTGGTATGAGTTGCCTTTTGGCGCTGTCCCCAGTGGATCCAGGGTCCAGCCTGTGTAGTTCAGGTCTGCTGAATTGTAATGGGAAGAGTGTGACTTGGCCAAAATGACTCCGAAGCTGGGGAGCTGGTAATGGGTGGATGCTGTCTATGGTTGATGCTCAAGGTGAGTGGAGAGAATCACTCAGGGGCATTATATAAGAAAATGTGTTCCTTAAATCTTCAGGCAAATGTAGCTAAATAATAATGACAAAGACATGTATTCTGTATTCATCTTTAGCTTTATTTGGCATAACCAGAGATGTGCCAACTAGTTATTTCTGCTTTACTTACAACCCTCAAAAACAGTGATTTAAATACCGGCCATTCACTCTTCTAGGTCCTCCTTTTCTGCCAGACCCAGCTGGGCTGTGCTGAGGACTTGCTGTGCCTCTCCACCAGCTGGCAGCTGACCACAATCCCAGTGTCGATGGCAGGTGCAGGACAGAGTGCCAAGGGAGACTGAACTCTGTGCCCTTTGTCAACAGGCAGACATGTTGGTGTGGCAGGGGTCACAGAGTCCCTAAGAGCAGTGCAGAGTATCCAGCCTGTGTCAGTACCACATGGCACATGAGTTCTTTCTGCACCTCGCTTTTGAACTCTCCCATTGGTCACAGCAAGCCTCAAGGCAATCTTGATTCAAGGGATAGACACACAGACTCACCTAATATTAAAAGAGGATGGTGGTGACCATTTGTGTGATGCATTACAAAAGGGTTTCTTGAGGTTCATGCATGCAGGCCAGATGGAAGTCAGTTCACCACAGATGGTTCCAAGGAAGAGAATCAAGTGAACGGACAGTCCACAGAAATGGGGGCGAGGCTAAGGAAACCATCTAGGAGTGTTGAGAGACTCACAGAATCCAACAGCTCCAAGTCATTGCCTCCTTCAGGGTTGTAGGGACCAAGAGTGGAGAGGAGCTTCCCAGGGCCAGTGACTAGTAGAGGCCAGGGGAGGCACTGTTTGGTCTGAGGGGGAAGTGGTGGTACTTAGATGGGAAGATGGAGAAAAGGGTTGAGTTCCATGGAGTGGTCAGGACTCCTGACTTACTGAAGGCATCTTCTAGGGAGAAAAAAAGTGTGGAAGTAGGATGAGTCAAGAAGTATTCTCAGTAGTCTAGCTGCACCCTGACCTACAGAGTTCATGCCAATTCGAGACACAGAGCTGCAAGGGAGTCAAGGGGTGAGACACAGCCTCACATACTAGGCGATTCCTTGTCTGTCAAGGACAGTGCTCTAGAGAGGGAGCAGGCCCAGAACACAGGATCCAGTACTCATAGAGCTCTGGGCCCAGGATTAAGATTTAGATGAGCCAACCTTGCATCCTTCTGTACCCTGAGTCTCCTCTTATGCCTGTCATTAGCTGAACCCACCCATAGCCCGTCAATGAGCCACCAGGAATTTGCCTCTTCATCACACAAATTCTAACACAAAATTCATCCCAAATATCTAGAAATCAACTTTAGGATAGGCTTTGTGTTCAGCCTGCACACCATACTTCCAGAGGGATGCTGATATGGACTACGCTCTGGGGAAGACACAAAAACAGAAATCACACAGTGCCAAAGCTGGTAGATAAGGTGGGTGAAAACACAGTGTCTTGTTTTATCCACCCACTTTTCTGTTGGGTGGTGCTCGGCAGGAGTGCTCACCTACATTTTTATCACACATCACAGACACTTAGGAAAGAGGACTCAGAGCTGCTTCATAAAGTGGCAAGCACAGTCTGAGGACTTCAAGGGGCCTTTAAGGCAATGCATCATTTTCTGTAATACAAGTTCTTAAACTTAAACATTCACTTTATATTTTGATTATACGTGATGTTTAAGAAGACAGGAAAGAGCCTTTCTCCTTCTTCCTCCTCTTTTTCCAGAAGGCTATCACTTGAGAGAAAATCTTATTCTGTAAGGCCTTGAAGGTGAAAGACCTGGGACCCATGAAGAGAAAAAAACTGAACCACGTGTGTGTGTCCTATGGGAAAACACTTCATCCTAGTTATGGAAATCTTTAAATGCATCCAGTTCTCAGACACAGAAGTAGGGCCCCTGCCTGGAGATGTGCAAGCTACACTTGGAGGTTGTAGGGGTGAGCCAAACATCACCTGTGTCCTGGGCTGGGGCCAGATAGGTGTGCCTTTTGGGCAGTGGCGGCTGTCCTAGAGTGGCCTTCAATCCGTAGTTGTTGTCATGTGCCACCAGCAGTCTGGATGGGAGTGGAGCGTGGATGGCAGTGAGGGGCTGGGCTTGGGGCAGAAGGACATCTGGAATTTTGCTTTGCTTTACTAGTGATCAAATGGAAAAGACCAGAGCACATCATAGGTGTATAAAGAGCTGAACTGAGAGGAGAGAGAAATTTAATTGCCCCGGAGAGTCCTGCCACTCTAGAAGCAGGCTCCGTTAGTTATTCATTTAGTCTCACTTGCTGTATGTGAGTGCACGTGACTGGCTAGCTGCAAAAGCACGACAGATGGTTTTTAATAATTTTTAAATTATATACAACATTTGCTTGTGACACCTCTAAGTTATGAACTCTTGTGGATTTGGTTTGTATTGCTTACGGAAAACTGGTCACCTAGACTGGACCAAGCCGTGAAAACACTTTTGTTCAGCCTGCTGCTTGGATGAATGAGGCCCCCCTGCAGCCTGGACTTCCTTCCTCTCACATGGGGATCTCGTTGTCCAAAGCAGAGGCCCTGATACCCTTGTACCCTAGGTTCTCACCAAGGACTCTGTGGTTTACTTGAGAGTAGCTTTCTGTCAATCAGGGTGCTTTGGGCTGCAGGTGACAGGAAGTTGTTCTTTGAGTTCAGAAAAGGAAGGCAATCCATACTTCCCATAGGAAAGTTCTGAGGTAGGACAGGGCTTCATATTGGTTACTCAGCTCCAACATCCTGTGCCACCACACTTAGGCTGATAACAAGAAGTTCACTGCAGTCCTGTGAGTAACAAACAGACACAGCCACAAACAAGGGAAATAGTGACTTTTTCTGGACAGTGCAGAATTTTTTCCCTGAAGCAAGACCAAGAGACCTTCTCTCACATCATGGAGGGAGGGACAGGCACAGAGAAGTCCTGTGTGTGGGCTCAGTTTACCTCTCTTCTTTCTTAGTTTTCCTGATCCCTTTGCAGTACACTATGCAGAGGGGACTTCTGGGAAGGAGGTGGCTGAGGAATGATTAGAATCTCCTTCTCTAATTCCAGCTTCTAGGGCTACTTCCTCACTTGAGAGTTTGAGCACATATTACTTATGGGGTAGTGTTTTGGATTGGGGCACTGGAGTTCAAATAACTGAGTGTTGTTTCCTATTTTACTCTTCACTAGCTGAATGGTGTTGAATACATTATTTAAACTCTCTGTGTCTCTCTTTCTCCTTTGAGAAGTGGAAATAATAATTGTAACTATTTCAAAAAGTTGTTTTGCAGGTCCATGCTTTCATGCACTCCTACGTGCTGGAGAGCTTAGAATGGTTCTGCTGTGTTGTCAAGCTCCAAAGACTGAATTAATCACTGGTTGTCTTGGCCTCCACAGGGAATTAGCTTTTTAGTGCAACCTTTCTCATGCCATAAGGCAGATATCACATTTCCTTCAGTGTAGTTGGGAATCAAATTAGATGTATGGAAATCACCTGCATGAAGTTCATGCTCTGTAACTCCATACATAGCATGACTCATGATAAAAGCATCATCTTTGCTGAGTCTACTAGAAAAATGTTTTTCTTCATCTTTTGTAAAGGAGAACAATATTTTCCTTTTGGAGAAGGTGGTAAAAGTTGGGAGAAATAAGCTGGCGAAAGAACCATTCAAGTGGCACAGAGTGGGGTTTGTCCAATGTGCCTGGTGATGGAGCACAGCTGTTTGGCTTATGTTGGGGCCTTGCACTTCTCTTTTGCTAGGTGCCCACTTGACTCAGTTACTCTTCCAGCTTTGGGAGTGATTTAATAAAGAGAGATGGCTGCAGGAGCTGCTGAGGGTGGAGTGGCGACCCTCAGCACGCAGACCTGTCACCTATTGGTCAATTATGAGTTTTGCAAATGCTTCAAGTAAGTAACCCTTAGGAAGCCCAGCCCTACCCAAAGACACCTTGGCATAAGCTCTGCATCATAGAGATTTAACTGTGAGTTGCAAAGAAGTATTTTTATTTGTTATCTTTTGGCGTGGTGACCAGCATTCTCTCCAACTCCAGTGTGAGCAGAGCTGAACACAGTCTCTGCAGGTTCATAGCTGTGTGAACATGGAATTTTTCTTGGGAAACCCTCAGGCAGGCCCTGGGCCCTGGAGGTAGGTGGCCTCCTGTCTTCCAACACTGCATCTGCACACATCCTGGGATGGCCCACCCGGGTGACAGAGCTGTCTGCTCCTGCAACACAGCCACTCAAACTTCTGCTTTCTCTTCATCCCCTCTTCAAAGACAGAGAAGAAATTGCTGCTCAAGATGGCAGGACACTGAGGCAGAGCCAGCAAAGACACCTCCCGCCGTCTAGCTTGCTCCTGCTGCAGCCCAGCTCTGCGCAGACATCTGTGCAGTGAGCAGACCGGCTGCAGGCGCCTCACTCTTCCCAGATAGTTCACTGCTCCCCAGCCCTCCCCAAATGTCACTTTGCAGTCCCTCCCCAGCCCTGTGCGACAGCTTCCTGTCAATAACTCCCCCACAAGTCTTTTTCTGACAAATCTCAGATATGCAACAGCTGGTCACCCTTCAAGACTCACATGTCTCTGCCACTACTTGCACAGATTTCTTTCTCCTTGTGATTTTTTCCCATATTTCCTCTTCTGTTCTGTGGGAATCATAGCAGTTTACATTCCCTTCCCCTTCAGGTTCTCACTATGCACAGCCCCCGCTTTGTGGTGCCTTCTCTCCCATGAGAGAACCATAAGGAAAAAGAATAGATATGAGTGTGTCCTGTTTACGCTCTGTTTTCCTGCTCACAGAGCATTTGCACAGGGTTGTATCATAAATTTTCTCTGAGGGAAGCACCTGGTGCCAGGAGCTATTTTTAAGAAAGATGAAATAGCATCTAAATAAATTTATAGTGTGCATATAATTTAAAAACAGAGCATCCATACTCCTCCTGTGGAATTTACAAAATGGAGGCTGTCATCCCAGGCCAACCTGGGGAACTGCCCTCCTCAGGCCCTCCAGCCTTGGTTTCTGAGGTGGGGAGGTTTAACAAGTGTGTTTCTGACTGGGGAGTCAGGGGAGACTTTACACTCCAGGCCTCTCTGGTTCCATGACTGCAAGCCCAATCAAGTCAACTGCAAACAAGGAGCCCAGACCACCTGTAAATCGACTCACTTGGGAATAAGGGTGCCACACCTGAAGATGGTCGTGTTACGTGGAGCCTGGGAAAAGCAGACAGGGAGTGACGCTGTGTCCATCACCCATGCCTCTCACAGACTGGGAGCTCTTGTTCATAAATCCACCAGGGGGATGGCAGGAAGGGAGATCCTGAGGCCTGGGAGTTCAGTGTGCCTTGATTTTGAAGAATAAGCTTGTCTGAGCAGAGTTTCTAGAACACAAAGTCATGTTTTATGGAATGCTTGTTCCATCAGGTAACATAATATCAATATAAGCATTATAAATTAAATATGGAGGTAAAGTCTGATTTATGCATACAAATCTACATTTATAAAATAAACAATTAAAAACAAGATATTGTTTTATATCTCAATGTCCTGATTTTACATGCTATAATAGCACATTGTTTTCTACTAGCATATTGTTTGATACATCTAAGGAGAGGAATTTTCTTGAAATCCACAGGCAGAATTCTAGCCTTGGAGCCCTGTCCACAGGGGCTGAGGGCCTCCCTCCTTCCTGCCACCCAAAGACCCTTCCTTCTGCATGATCACTGTAGCAGGCAGGAAAAACACTTCTAATACATCTGAGACTGAAGCTTGGAAATTCTTCATGCAGAGAAACTGAAGATTTTGTGACAAATATATGCTGTTGGGAAAAGTTTTGAGGTAGAAAAATATTTGATAGACCTGGAACATTTTACCTTCAGAGAAATAACAACGGAGCCAAGTGCATTAATAACAGGAAGGCCAGGAGATCATCTTAGATCCCTCAGAATAAATTTGTGCTGGACTAACGACCTGAATGTAATACATCATGAAATGAAAAATGCATAAAAAGAAATATTTTTAATAGAGAAGGGTTTCTAAGCTTCAAAATAGTTTAGTCAGGAGCAAGAATAGACTAATAAAAAGGAATAGTGAATCTAGAAAAGCCCTAAATAAGTGTGACTAGATGAACAATTTCATTTGATATGGGTGGCAGTGCTAGATAGTTAACAACAGAGTTGGAGGATATATGTTTAAAACCCTGTATTAATTATTTTACCAAAGTGAATTCTAAGTAACTACATATGCAATCTATATGCACAAAAACATAAAAGTACAATATGATACAGTAGGTAACATTTTTATTGAGTAATCTTAGAATGGGGAAGATTTTTATAGTTATGAAATTCTAATTATGAAAAATGGTAAAGGAACCTTGATTTGAATATTGCCCAATATGTGTGTATTTTGAAACATAACATGGTACCCCATCATATATGCAATTGTTATGTCAACCAAAAATAGATGAATCTGACTCCATATATATAAAAGGTAGATTGTCCAGATAAATAAGTATCATAGATAAAGCAAAAGGAAACTGTTAACTGAGGAATGATTTTCAAACCATGGCAAAATGCAAATTGCTTTATTACACAGTGTACAGATACAAAGAGAAAAAGTTTAAAACATAATCAAAGGACATGACTCAGCAGTTCTATGAAAAAATTTAAAAGAGTTTTAAATAGTTTTAAAATCTGCGAGTAGATATTCAGTCACATGCATTGTGGGAATGCAAATTAAGCAGGATAACTTCTTTTACCAAGTGAACAAACAAATAAAAAAAAGCATAATAAAAGCCTTTGCTGACTAAAGGGTAAAGAAACAGACAATGAGCAATGTCAAAGTTAAATTAAATGATTGTATAAAGAGAAATTTAATATCCCTAGCAAATCTTAAAACGTATGCATTCTAAATTTAGAAATTTCACTTTTAGAAACTTTTAACAGGTATAACATATTTTTGCAGAAATAAGATATTACAAAGATGTTTTTGAAGTATGGCATGAAATTATGACTGATAACAATGTAAATGTCCATGAATAAATAAAATGTGGTACATACATATTAAGGAATAATATACGACTGTTAAAAGAATGGAATTTTAAAAATTTAATAACTTGTACACTTGTGCTATGCTCAGTGTGTGTGTTCAGGTTTTCATAACAACTTTATGAAGGAAGTTCTACTGGCATTCCCGCTTTACAGATCTCAAGGTTGCAAAAATCATTATGGGTTAAAGCTCAAAATTCAGTTCAGGCAACCTGCCTCTAAAATCTGTGCTCTTAACCACAAAATATGCTATCTCTGAAAAATATACTCATTTATATTTTATAATGGTGCAGAATATGATTATTATGAGCCCATTTGTATTAAATACATATATGCTTCTAGAGCAGTAAACATTTGTGTAAAGATACACAAATAACTAATAACAGCAGCTATCTCAAAGTATTATTTAGCAATATTTGCATTTATTGTAACAAAATATTGGAAACATTCCAACTCTCAAAATACTTGGGTTATGACATTCTCCATTATTATAACCATTGACATTTTTAAAAAAGAGCTCATAATAGTGAGAGAAATGCTTATATTACCACTTGTCACAAAAAGAACCTATACAAAATATTAATGAGTATATTATATTGAAAAGCAAACAATAATAATTGCAGTACTAAATGCGTACAATGTTAACAATAGTCATTTGAGGCTAGTTCAATTAATCTCTCCATCTTTCTGACTTTCTATACTTTGACATGTTTTGCATGTATTGCATTTATAGTAAAGTATATTTTATATATAACATATAAATATGTTATATTTTATATATAACGTATATAACATATGAAATATATTTTATATATATTTTACTAATGGCACCCACCCTGAGAAAGGTGGATTTACAAAGCCAAGGGTCAATCTTGGGACTAGAGCTATGAAAAATCTTGGCCAGGGGAATTCAGTCATTGCAGCTTTCAGCTCCCAGGCCCAGCCACTGTGACCCCACCCTTCCAGTTTCAGGTGGCCTAGTGAACTCCATGACTCTGCTCTAAAACTCTGCATCAGAATCCTTTCAGGAGGAAAGGATGCAAGGCCCAACACAGAGCCTCACAGAATTCACATGAAACCAGGACAACATATGTTTGGCAGGACTGGTCTAGAAGATCATGAGAACAAGTAAAATACCACTGAGGATGTAAGATTGAAGATCATTCTTCATGGCCCTTGCCAAAAGTTCTTGGACAGGTTCTGGCAATCATTGTGCTTTCTTTGTAATGTTACTTCCTGGAGCAGCATATGGCTGTTTTGTTAAAGCCACACAGACACATGTCTGCTCAAATACATTAATGTTCCCATCTCAACTGGATGATTTGGCAGGAATAATGCACACGCCAGCCAATGTGTAGACTGACCGGTGTGATCTTCACTGAAAGATCTGATGTGCAACATCATGTATTACACTGATAAGCAGTTAGAAGCACCCTAGTTTCCTTTAAATATTGTTCCCAGCAGTATCTGTTGACCTTTACCTAGCATTGTGGACACTGGACTTGTATTAGAATTCAAAAGTTCAGGAGAGGAGCTGAGAAATGTTATACAAACTGGAAATGTAGGCAAGGAATAACTTTCAAATAGTCTGTCATACAAGCATACTGTGACTTAGCACAAAGGGTGTAGTGCGGTTCACATAGAGGCACACACAGAAACTTGTGTTCACACTGCCTTCTGACTTCTGATGGCTCCTTCATGCACTGAGAGCATGGAAAATGCCCTAGTATTGCACTACAGGAAAACACGCAAAATGTCTTTTTATCTGTTTTTAGTCTTTTCCTGTTCAATTCCTTTTATACATTGTTTCTAAACAACATAAGGCATCCTCTACCCTTTATCCCAGGACATCAAAGTCCTCTGTGGCCGCTGCTGTCAAGACCATCTACTTCACGCCACAGTGAGGTAATCAGGCTGCACTCTGCATCCAAAGCACTGTCTAACAAACTAAACATATTCTTCATGCATAGTGTAGAGCTGAGATTCATTATTGTATTTCAGTAAAAGTAGAAATTTTGATTTCAACCTCTGTTATCATAGTCTACACAGAGGAGCAAAATGACTGAGTGAGCTGCTGGTCATTCATACCTTGAGTTCAAATTCTCACAGCTTTGCTCAGCAGTTCTGTCAAGTTAGTTGTCACTTTTCTCTAAGTCTCTTCCTCAGTGGGAAAGGAGGGTAACTAGGATGAGATGTGAGCGATTGTCAAATGCCTGTCACATAGTGGAACTCACAGGTTGGAAGGCCTGATGGTGAACGCTGTGCACTGAAGAGCAGTGGCATAGTGAAAGATGAAATGAGCCTAGAAAGTTAGTGACCCTGCTTAGGAATCTCAACCTTAAAGAGCTGACTACCTTGCAACTGCTTAAGATGCATGATAAGGACTTTGAACATGATCCTGAGGTCATGTGGAAGTTGTTACAAAGGTTTTTTTTTTTTTTGGTGGAGAATATTTTAGAGATATCTAATATGTGGCAACACTTTTTTAGGCACTGTAGACTTCAAGGAAATCAATTTGCCAAAGAATCTACCCTAAAGTTATCTGAAATTTGACTCCATTAAATTGCAAATTCCACATCCCATTAATGATTTTATCAACAAGGATGTCATTTCCCAGTAAGTTTAGAATCACGGTTTAAAACTAGCCTTTGTTTTGTCTCAGTATTACAAAAATTATGCTCCCCTCTGTCTCTCTGTCTCCTCTGTCTCTGGTCTCTGCTTTCTTTCAACCCCCATCAGTCGATGAGCTGCTCACAGTTTCCTGTCTTCTATGAATTAAAACAAATTCTTTGGCTGTTGTAGTAGTGTGCTTCTAAAATGTACTAGGTACCTTTTCTGTCACTATCATTTTCCTTGGGGTAACCAGAGACTGAGGATCTGTGTGGAGGATTTTGAAAGTGCTCACATGTTATTATGGTTCTGAAATCATCTTTGCTTCCTTTAATGCTTTCGACTCTGAAGGTTAAGCTTCATGGGCACCTGCAACTACTGAAGAAACAGTTGCAGAACCCAAGAGAATTGAGATCCATTTCCAGGAACTAAATAGAAAAATTTAGGGGAGGAAATATTTGGAGTTGAATTCTTCTGAACTTTAATTAAAATGCCAACTTAGTTTTTGGAATTTCCTTTTATTCTGGGAATCTAATGATTGATTCATGTTGTTCAAATTGGAGGTTGTTTTGTATTATAGTTACTGCTTTTAGGTAAGTATTTTTCCGCTGTCATTTGGACCCATCATGTAGTTTCTGGTGTGCTGTAGTGGACAATGTGCTTCCACATAATTTGAGATGGGATTCAGGAGACAAATGAATTTTCAGCCCAGGGTGCATTGTGGCCTTAGCCATTGTAACTAGCAAGCTCCACTGACCCATAACCTTGAGTCTCTAGGACAGAGGCTGTGAGATGGCTGTATAGATTGAGGATGAAGAGTGTGGACCACATAGATGATCATGCGAAGGATGTCCCTAGGGAAAACCATAATGGCTATGCTTCCTGGGCGATAAAACCGAACCACGCCCATCCTCCCAGGAATAGTGGCTGCCGTAGGTGGAAGGACCTCTCGGACAGCTTTGCGGTCTTGCTAAGCTGCACGCTTTCACTCTCAAGTGAGATGACCCATTAAAAATCAACTTAGGTTTGATTGTTAAGTCAAATGAGTTGAGAAAATCCTGAAATTGCAGGTAATAATGTTCTTTTTTCTTAATTCCTGCTTCAGCCCATGAATAGAAGTTCTACAAAGCAGCTATCTTCCTTGGTCAGCTCCCTCCCTCAGCTTCTACGCAAACACAAACCATCACTCCATTTCAGCTTTTCCCTTGATGATAAATATTTGGCTTTACTAAAACATGATGCAGGTGCGAAAGGGAATATAATTTAAAAATTTAAAACTCCATTCTGCCCTCAAAACCCCAGATAAAGCTTTTCCAGTGTATTCCATGTAGACAAAAGTACTTCATACATATAAAATGAACATACCTCTGCTTCCACACAGGGGTCCTCCGTCCTCAGACCCTTGTCAGATATCATGTACTTCAATGATCATGAGAGATGTTAGTTCTAGGAGAAGAGCTAATTTCTTTTATTTATTTTTTTAAAGAGGATACAACAAAAGAAAATAAAGCAGAATAAAGCCAAGCAGAACAAACCAGAGTAAGTGATACAGGACATTACAACATTACAAAATCAACAATAGTTACCATAATGCCTTTTGTTGTCTTCAAAATAGCTGCAGATACTTTCAGACACAGTAAAAATCAAACAGAACAGAGTAGAATAAAAACAGTAAAAACAAAACAAGGGATACAATAAAAGACTACAAAACAAGACAACAGTAAATTCAAAATAGCTACCATATATATCTTACTATCATTGAAATAGCTGCTCATGTCACTGGGTATAACATAATCCAACAAAGCAAAAGAGAGTAAAACCCAACCCAACAAAACAATAAACAATGTAGGACTTCAGAGCGAGACTATAGGGAATCAACAGTGGCTACACCACCCTCAGAAGGAGACCCCTTCTAGATGCCATGCTGCGTACCACTATCTTCTGAATAGATGATCAGACCACTGGCCCTAGACCTACAAGGTCAGTGAAATACCAAAGCACCACAGGCTTTCAATTGAATTTCACCTTAATAACCATCACTAGAGCCTGTGTTTCTCTGGATCCGCCAGCCGCTTGGAGGAAGGGGTTGACACTTTTGTTTGTCAGCCCACAAGCCTGAAGTAGCTGGGATCTGACTTTCCCCCCTGCCAACTGGGGCCTATGGGGAGAGGTTTGGCTCTGGAGGTCCTGGTCCAGGCAGCAGCTGGTGCATGGGGTTGTTTCAGGTGGGACAAGTCTAGTTCTCCCTCCCGAAGTCCATGCTGATGCTGACTCACAGGAAGAGGCCTGGCTCTGGTTGTCCCGGTCCCACAGCAGCCAGTGCATGGCGCTGTTTCCAGCAGGACACTTCTAGTTCTCCCTCCAAGAAGAGTTAATTTCTGAGATGAGATGGTGACATAAACTGGATATCACTGCAGACTGTGGCTCAAATTGAGGCACATGGCATTCCCACTGGAAAGATGAGAACACTGAGGATGAGGAGGTCCAGTGACTCACTCGGAGCTCATGTGCCTGGTGTGTGACCAGAACTCATGAATCCCAGAACCAGTTCTCTACAGCTCTACCACTTTGCTCCCATTGCCTCTGCACCTTTCTGTGGGATTTGGCATACAATCTGGGAGCCACAGTGGTGATGCTGATGTCGTGACCTGGCAGCATTGACAGCCATGGATGTTGGAGGGAGTGAACTCAAGGCAGAGCTGAGTAGTGGGCTGTGTTTGAAGATTTCCATCTCACACAGTCATTGTGCCAGGGTTCTGCTATCCCACCTTCCAGAAAGGACTTCAGGGCTAAGATATTTATGAGAAGCTGTTGTTTCTTCTGAAGGACGAGTGCTTTTGAGGGTTAGCAGCCCCATCATCGGGGGTGCCTGTCCCCTCACCTCATGCAGCATGCCAAAGCACCTGTTGGTGGAAGCAGGGAGCAGTTGGTGGTGAACTACAAATGTAAGGATTGAAGGTAACTAGGTCTTACTGCAGTATGCCTGCATGGAAATATTATTTCCCTACTGTAGATGGAGGAACAGAAGTCTCTTGTCTGTAAAGACATGAACATTTGTTTGGGAAATTTATGTTGATATATAACAGCATATGGTCTTTTTCATCATGGATTTATGTACAGGAGGCAAGCTTCATGTTCACAGTTAGAGGCATCAGAGACGGAGCCATGTGCAGTGACCCAGCTAGGGGCTGTCTTGGCACCTGCAACAAGAAGAACTGTACTTGATGCATGTGCGCGCGCACACACACACATATACATACACACACACAATCACTTTCTTGCCCAAAGCAGAGATTCCAGGATGCCTCATAAAGAATTTGATCTTTTGTTCTTTGGAATTATCAAAGGGACAGTGACACTCCTCCCAGAGTGGACGCCACATCTCCATAATATGAAGGAACTTTGAGCACAGTGACCCAAACCTGCCACCAGGAGGGCAAGAAGACTTTACTAGGTCTGGCTAAAAGACAGAAAATACTTTTTACTGTTTGAAAATACATAAAGTGGGACCTAGAAGACCCCTGGCAAAGCAAACCTGTCAGTGCTTGTGATTAATGAGTCTTGGGTTTTGAGTATTACTTTCCTGGTTTTCTGTGGTGGAGGTTATATTTTATTTATTGATTTTTTTACTTTACTAGCCAACTTAATATTTATTCCCCTTTGGTTTTCTATTGTATGCCATTCATTTCAAAAGTACTTGTTTTGTTTAGAAAAAATAATGGGTTACATTTTAGAAGCCACTCATCTTGAATTAAAAACTTAGATTCAGGTTATACCCCAGTTCCTTCAGTAGGATCTGTGAGTAATTTGTGAACTCAGAACCTCAGGTGTGTCATTCAAGAGATAAAGTGAATCATGGCCTGCCCTTCTTCTCACAGGGACAGGTGAGCAAAATCATGGTGACATACACAGACATGCTTGTAAACTGGGGAGAGGGAGGGAGGGAGGAGGGAGGGAGGAGAGAGAGAGAGAGAGGAGAAACTTTGTAAGTATAAATATACGTGTGTGTTGGTTCGCTAGGGCTGCCATAAGAAGACATCACCCACTGGGGCTGAACCAACAAAAACGTATTTTCTCAGTGTGGGAGGCTGGCTGCTGGCAGCAGTGCTGCTCTCTTCTAAACCCTTGCTTCGGCTCAGCCATGCCTGCTTTTCGCCATGTCCTCCAAGCTCCTTCCTCTGAACACATACATCCCTGATGTTTCTTTTGCCCAAGTGTCGTCTTCTTGGGTGGACACCTGTTAAGATTGGTGTGTGCCTCACCCAAGGGCTTCATTTTAACTCGTGAGCTCTGTAGGGCCACATTTACAAATGCAATGGTACCTTGGTTCACAAATGCTTCTGTTTGCAAACAATTTGGTTCACAAACAGAAGTGGTCAGCAAAATTTGCTTCCCTTTGTGAAATCCACATCGGTTGGCAAATATGGACATGACCATCTTCCCCAGAATAATGGAATGAATTAAGTTTATGAGTCAAGGTATCCAAATTCTGAGGTACTGGAATTTAGGGTTTTAATATTAACGTGGGAGAACACAATTCAGCCCATAACAATATTGCTTTTTATTTTCATCATGCACTGTATTTTAAAGTTTCTGGTGTGTAGACTTTTTGACTTTCCCTTTCATCATTTATAATATAGAGGACCACATGCCCCTTCCAAGGGTTCCATTCCATGACAAGAGGATTAAATCAGTTTTATTAACAAATACCAATGAACTTGGGAAGAATATGCAAGCTTCAGTTTGATGCGGAGTACAATGAAAAGGAGTACACAGGCATGCACCAAGAACGTCTGCTGAGTTATTATTGTCCCATTGGAAATATTTTCTTCAAGTCCTGCAAAGAAGCTTACTTGGGGAAGCATGCAGGATGCATCCCAGAAGCTCAGCATTGACAGTGGTGATAACAAACCAGGCTCTCTCTCTCCTGCTTCACTTCACCACCTCTCACTGGTCCCCTGGATCTTGCACCGGCTCCACTCCACTCTGCACATCCCATCCCTGACCTTCTCTCCCCACCACACCTCATGGCTGTTCCACAGATCGTGCTGAGCAAGACTTCCCATCAGCAGGTGGCAGACTCTGTCATTCCTGCACAGTAGACTCTAGCTAGAGTCCACAGCCTGGAACAACTGTGGGTTTGAGGAGCTATCTAGCTCATTGTGCACTTGCACACATCCAGCAAGTTATCCAGGATTCATGTACAACACGTGTCCTGTCCTTTGTCCTCTCTGACAGCAGACTCTTTTTAGCAGAGGACACTCTGGATGTGACAGCTCACAGATTTGCTGTCATCCTTGTTGGACAGCAGCTACCTGAAGATAGGAGCTATATCTGTCTTCTTTATGCTGATTTTCCTGTAATTAAGCACAGTACATGACACAAAGGAAACATTAATAAACCTACTAAACCAGAACTTCCGTGGTTAGGGCATGTATCCAGGGGCTAACCTGTCTTGATTTCTCCCCACACTTGACCTTTGGTGAATCACTTGGCCATACATTTTCAAGAGGGAGATTGACCTTCTGCAGAAGGGAAGAGGGCCAAGAGATGGAGGGAAGGAAGAGAAAAGGGAGAGGAATTGTGTCAAAAAAGAAGGATCATGTGTTACGTACATGTACCAGCTCCCCATGAGGAGTGCACTGCAAACGTGAACTCATAAAAAACAAATAAACAGAATATATTGCAAATAAATAAACAGAATAATGACAATAATAGTTATCTCAGAGAGTTATTGTGAGGATCCCATGAGTTAGTACATTCAAGCACTTAGGACAGCTCCCAGGACATAGAAAATATAGAAAAGGCTAACAGCATCCTCAATTCAAAAACGAGATGCTAGGCGGTCAGAGAGGTGGTTGAAAGCATTCTAAGAGGTGATGGGCAACGGCTGCCATGGTGGTAGCACCAACAAAGTGTTTTTCTTTTAAAAATTTGTCAGACATCTATGATGTCTTTACAGTGTGGATCATTTGTGCTTTATTACCAAATTTTCTTGTCACCAATGATAATATGGGGGCTACCAGAATTAATATTGTGGCATGAATTCTTAAGAGGGAGTGGATGAAATTATAGTTTTTCCTCCTCATTTCTGACAGCACCTGGGAACACAGTCACACCAGAACTCTCTCCTTTATATACTGAATTTTCATTCTTTGAAAATTGTCTTTCCTTGTGGTATCAGTATATAGTAAGGTAATTTATATTTCCTGAAGGAATACAGGAGTGGTATAAGAGAAATGATTTGTTGAGTTATTGCTGTTCATGATTTCACTGCTACAAAAATTTTGGTAAACTGCAACTGGAAAACATTTGAGATGATTCTGGCTCCAACTTTTCTAGATGCAGGAGGTGTGGAGGTTATTTCGGTTCTGTGAGCACCAGTTTCTCATTGGTAGTAAGGATGACCTTATTCATCTTATGGTGCCGTGCAGACTGAACAATATGTTTAAACTGCATTATGTGCTGTAGAGTGGTGTCTGTGAAGATTTTCTTTTCCTTTCCTGTGGTGTGCCACCAGCAAAACAGGAACACATTTTAATATTTATCCATCTCTCACCATCATAAGGGAATGAGATGATTAATGAGACAGAGCTATGAGTACCTTGGTGGAAAGTGCTCTTCTCTGTTACTTTGAGGGTATTTAAGAAAAAGTTTTCATGTTAAAGGTGTTGGCTTTGAGGTAGAATATGAATGCTGATAGTAGAAGAACATTGTTCATGGCATTAAACATTAGTTGAAATTTTCACCCTTGATGAATTAATAGATCTATGGACCAAAGAGTATCTGGGAATTTGACTGAGACTGAAGGTCTCTGACATGAAAAGTCGCTGCTAGATGAATATAATTACAGATTTTTTAACAATCATACAGGCATAAACTAATACTTGAACATGGTACATTTGAAACTGTACATGCATTTAGACCTATTCCCTCTTTAATCTTTTTTTAAATTTTAAATAAAAAGACAATAGGGCTGGGGATTCAGCTCAGCGGCCTAAGCACCTGCATGGCAAGTGCGAGGTCATGAGTTCAATCCCTGGTGCCAAAAAAAAAAAAAGAAAAAGACAATAAAAAGGTACAAAGTATTTTTTTTATTTTAAAGAGAATAAAACAAAACAAAATAGAACAAAGCAAATCAGAACAGAACAATGCAAGCAATACAGGACTTCAAAATGAGACAACAGGAAATCTTGTTTTCTTTGAAATAGTTGTTCATACCTTCACACACAATAAATGCAAACAAAACAAAATAGTATAAACCAATCAGAACAAAAAAATGAAAGCATTACAGTCCATAAAAACCAGACAATAGGAAATAAACAATGGCTACCATAATGTCTCTTGCTTTTTTCAAAATAGCTGTTCATACATTCTCACTTTTGCAATCAAATAATAGAAAGCAGACTAAAAACAATCAAATCAAAGAATAAAAAGCATTATTGGACTTCAAAACATGATAAGAATCAGCAATGGCTACCATAATGTCTCCTTTTCCTCAAAGTAGCTGTTCATACCATCACACATAATAAAAATCAGTTCTTGCAAACTCTTTAGGAGTAGATCTAGGCATGTATAAGCCTATACATGTGCATCTATCCTTTCTGCCTTAAATAGAATAACAAAATAAAACACAAGAAAAACAAGAAACAAAAGAGACAAACAACACTAACAGAGAGCCCAAAACAATAACAGTATAGGCTTTCAAAACAAGGTGGTAGGAACATAACAAAGGTT
The DNA here is from genome assembly GCA_004365215.1 of Cuniculus paca. Classification (NCBI taxonomy): domain Eukaryota; kingdom Metazoa; phylum Chordata; class Mammalia; order Rodentia; family Cuniculidae; genus Cuniculus; species Cuniculus paca. Next base: position 4,711 of record RJWT010004382.1, on the reverse strand, counting down.
GTTATTTTGTGTAGTTATCTTCAAAAGTGTTACTCAGATTACCAGATACAGACATGCTGAATTGATCTAATCCTGTGAATGTTAACTGTTTTGTTCCAAGAACTAATGGAGTTAGTAGTACAATCATTTTAGCTATCTTAAGTGCATATATACAAATTTATATCTCCTTTCTTTTCCCTTACTTCTTTTCTCCTTTTCCCTGAGTTGTTTTTTCCATTAGAGCAGTTTCTTATCCTTTCACAATATTTATTGAAGATTTTGTATCTTATTTACTCTTTCAGTTTCTTACACTAGGGAGACAATATGGTGTTCACACATGTGGTTTGATTTATTTCACTTATGAATATGTTCTCAACCTACATCCATTTACCTATAAAAGCCTCAATGTGATCCTTCTTTATATCTGAGTAGTACTCCATTGTATAAAAATACCACATCTTTTTTATCTATTTCTCAGTTGATGGGTATTAGGGTTGTTTCCAAGATTTCACTATTAAAAATTGTGCTTCTATAAACATGGGTGCACATATATCACTGTGGTATGATGTTTTCAGTTCTTCTGGGAATATGCCCAGAAGCAGAATAGCTAGGTCAAATGGGACTTCCAATTCTAGCTTTTTGTGGAACCTCCAGATTGATTTCCACAGTGGTTGCACCAGTCTACACTCTCATTGACAGTGGAAAAGAGTTTCTTTTCTCCCAAAGCCTCTCCAGCATTTGTTATTGGTTGTTTTCTTGATCCTGACCATTCTTTCTGGAGTAGATGGAATCTCAGCATTCTTTTAATTTGCATTTCTCTAATGACCAATGATGCCGAACATTTTTTCATGTATTTATTTGCCACTTGTATTTCTTCAGCTGAGAAATATGTTTCCATCTCAGATGACCATTTTGGATTGCAACTTTGAATTTTGGAGGTCTGAATTTTTTTAGTTCTTTATATGTTCTAGATAGAAGACCTCTGTCTGAGGGAGAGTTGACTAACATTTTTTCCCAATTCATGAGTTTTTTTTCACTCTGTTGGAGATTTCTTTTCACATGCAAAATCTTTTGAATAAGACAAGATCCCAATTGTTGATTCTGGGAAGTATTTCTCATGCAGTTTAATTTTTGTTCACTGATTCTCTGCCAACCCCTATGTCTTCAAGATTTCTACCTATTTTCAGCAGATTTAGTGTTTCTGTTTTAATATTTAGATCTTTGATCCATTTTGACTTTAGTTTAGTGCATGGTGATAGGCTTGGGTCTAGTTTTAGTTTTTGGCACGTGGAAAGCCATTTTTTCCAGCACCACTTATTAAAGAGGTTACCTTTCTTCCAGTGAACGTGTTTGGTACCTCTGTCAAAGATAAGGCATCTAAGTGTGTTTGTAATTGTGGTTGTATCTTCTAATCTATTCCATTGATCCTCAGGTCTGTTTTCATTCCAGTACCATGCTGATTTTATCACAGTAGCTTTGTAGTATAACTTCAAGTCAGGGATTGTGATGCCTCTTGCTTTGCCTTTGTTGCTCAGGATTGCTTTTGCTATTCTAGGTCTTTTATGGTTCAAGATGAATTTTAAGAATGCTTTTTCTAGATCTGTGAGATATGCTAATGATTTTTTGATTGGAATTGCACTAAATCTGTATAACAATTTTGGGAGAATGGCCATTTTTATAATGTTTGTTCTGCCTATCCATGAACAAGAAATATCTTTCCATTTTCTGAGATCCTCTTTGATTTCTTTTTTCAGAATACTGTAATTTTCACTGAACACATCTTTTACTTCCTTTGTTAGATTGATTTCTAAGTATTTCATTTTTTTGATGCTATTGAGAAGGGTGTGGTTTCTCTTAGTTTTCTTTCAGAGAGTTTGTTGTTTGTGTAGAGGAATGCTATTGATTTTTGAGTGTTAACTTTGTATCTTGCTACATTACTAAATTTGGTTATTATATCTAGAAGTCTTTTAGTGGAGTTTTGGGGGTCTTCTATGTGTAGTATCATTTCATCTACAAATAATGATAATTTAACTTCTTCTTTTCCTATCCTTATCCTTTTACTTCTTTCTCTTGTCTAATTTTTCTGGCTAATGTTTCCAGCACAATTTTGAATAGGAGTGGTGATAGTGGACATCCTTGTCTTGTTCCTGATTTTAGAGTGAAAGCTTTCAGTTTTTGACCATTTAATATGATGCTGGGTATTGATTTGTCATAGATGGCTTTTATCAGATTGAGGTAAAAAACCATCCATTCTGATTTTCTGTAGGGTTCTTATCATGAATGAAGGATTTTATCAGAAGCTTTTTTTGCATCCATTGAAATGATGATGTGATTCTTATCTTTTGCTTTGCTGATATGGTGTATCATATTTATTAATTTGCATGTGTTGAGCCACCCTTGCATTCCTGGGATGAATCCCACTAAGTCATGGTGTATAATTTTCTTGATGACTTGTTGCATTCTATTTGCCAGTATTTTATTGAAGATTTTTGCATCTATGTTCATTAGGGAGATGGGCATGTAGTTCTCTTTTTTGGTTGGGTCTTTCTCTGGTTTTGGTATTAGGGTAATAATTGCTCCTAGGAATGAGTTAGGGAGACTTGCTTCCCTTTCAATTTCATTAAAGAGTTTGAGGAGTGCTGGCATTAAGTCTTCCTTGAATTAAATCTTGTTGAATTCAGCTGTGAATCCATCAGGGCCTAGGCTTTTCTTCATCGGTAAGGTTCTACATTTTCAATATTCTTATCTGAAATTGAGTTATTCAGCAGTTTTACATCTTTTTGATCCAGCTTTGGTAATTCAAATATTTCTAGGAATCTGTCGATTTCTTCTGTGTTATTAAACCTATGAGAACAAAGATTTTCAAAGTAGGTATTGATGATCTTCTGTATTTTCACAGGGTCTATAGTGATTTCACCCTTTTCATTCCTTATTGCATGAATTTGAGTTTTTTATTTCCTTTTTTATGTGTATATATTTTCTGGCACCGGGGATCAAACTCACAACCTCATGCTGGCCAGGCAAGCACTTATGCCACTGAGCTAAATCTCCAGTCCTACTAAGTCCCTGGCCCTTTCTTTCCTGTTTTTAATAAGGTTGGCTAGGGTGTTGTCAATTTTATTTATTCTTTCAAAGAACCAGCTCTTTTATTCATTGATTCTTTGTATTATTCTCCTAGTCTCAATTGTGTTAATTTCTGCTCTGATCTTTATAATTTCCTTCCTTCTTTTGGCTATGGGCTTGACTTGCTCTTCTTTTTCTAGGTGTTTGAGGTGTAGCATTGGGTTGTTTATTTGTGCTCATTCTGTTTTCCTGATGCGGGAATTCACCACAATAAATTTCCCTCTGAGGAGTGCTTTCATTGCATCCCACAGGTTCTAGTAAGTTGTATTTGTATTTTTGTTTGCTTGTGTATATTGTTTAATTTCTTCTTTAATTTTGTCTGTGACCCACTGATTGTTCAGGAGTGTATTTTTAAACTTCCCTGTGTTTATGGAGTTTTTGCAGTTTCTTTTGTCATTAATTTCCAGGTTCATGCACCATGATCAGGTAATACGCATGGGATAATTTCGATTCTTTTGCATTTACTTAAGCATGTTCTAGGACTAGTATATGGTCTATTGTAGAGAATGTCCCATGTGAACCTGAGAAGAATGTATATTTTGATGTTGCTGGTTGGAATACTCTACATGTCTACCAAGTCCATTTGTTCACAAGTTTGATTCAGTTCTGTTATTTCTTTGCTGATTTTCTGCCTAGTTGATCTGTCTCTTCATGTCAATCAGATGTTAAGGTCTCCCATTATAATTGTGTTAGTGCTTATTTGATTTTTCATTTCTATTAGTAGTTGTTTTATATGGCTGGGTGTTCCCATATTTGATGAATATATACTTAAGATTGTTATTTCTTCCTCTTGGAGTTTTCCCCTAACCCATATGTAGTGAACTTCTTTATCTCTTTTGATTATTCTTGGTTTGAAGTTCACATTGTCTGCAAACAGAATAGCTACCCCTGCTTTCTTTTGGGTTCCTGTTGCATGAAGCATTATTTTCCATCCTTTGACTTTCAGTGCATGAATTTTTGTTTGGGTTAGATGGATTTCTTGTATACAGCATATGGTTGGATTTTGTTTCTTAATACATTCTTCCAGTCTGTTTCTTTTGATTGGTGAATTGAAGCCATTTACATTAATGGTTATAACTGATATATATTGACTTATTTTTGTCATGTTATCTTTCTGCTGTTGTTTCTTTGAATTTTCCTGCTGTTTAATTGTTTGCCCTGCTTCATGGCTTTTTTCTGCTGATGTTCTTGAAGTTGTAGTTATTTTTATGTCTATTAAGAATATCTTTCAGTATTCTTTGCAGGGTTGGTTTGGTGATCATGAAGTTCTTCAGCTGCTCTTTGTCATGGAAATATCTTATTTCTCCATTGATTTGGAACGATAGTTTTGCAGGGTACATCAATCTGGGTTGGAAGTCGTTTTCCTTTAGGATTTGAAATATGTTGGTCCATGTTCTTCTTGGCTTCATTGTTTGTGTTGAGAAGTCTGCTGTGATTCTGATGGGCTTTCCTTTATAGGCGATTTGTTTCTTTTCCTCAACAACCTTTAATATTCTATTCTTATGTTGAATTTCTGGGATGCTGATTATTATATGTCTGGGTGTAGATTTATTTTGGTTATGACTAGTTGGAGTTCTATATGCTTCACTTATCTGTATGTCAGTTTCCT
>RJWT010004381.1:0-33562 GCA_004365215.1 Cuniculus paca | reverse complement strand
AACAAGGTCTCAGGAAGTAACAATTCAACAGCTGGTGGACAACTCAAAGATGCATAATTTAAGAATTAAAAATGTGAGTGAAGAAGCAGGTGTCAAGACAAATGACATCAGGACCTTATTTACAGATATAACTCATGAAAACTTCCCAAGCATAAAAAAAGAATATGACATTCAAATAAGTGAGGCATATAGAACTCCAACTAGCCATAACCAAAACAAATCTACACCCAGACATATAATAATCAAGATCCCAGAAATTCAACTCAAGAACAGAATATTAAAAGCTGTTAGAGAAAAGAAACAGATCACCTAACAAGGAAAACCCATCAGAATCACAGCAGACTTCTCAACACAAACCATCAAATCAAGAAGAGGCTGGAGTGAAGTAATGCAAGTCCTGAAAGAAAACAACTTCCAACCCAGACTGATGTACCCGGCAAAACTTTCCTTCAAAATTAATGGAGAAACAATATACTTCCATGACAAAGAACAACTCAAGGAATTCATGACCACCAAACCAACCCTATAAAGATTACTAAAGGACATTTTAGAGAGAGAGAGAAAAAGGACCATGGTCTCAGGAACAATGTCAGAGGGGGACCATCAAGTGGGGCCAGTCGATTGAATGGAGAGGAAAAATAGGGAGCCAATGGCAGGAAAATAGCATGGCAGAGACAATACAGTGTAAGAGGACCTCAAGGCACTAATAGAAAGAGGCATAGTGGATCAGGAGACAGGATCCATCAATATGCTCTATGCAAGAAACACATTTAGCTAGAAAGGAAATTCATAGACTGAAAGTCAAAGGAGAGAGAACAATGCCCTATGTGACAGGGAGCCAGAAAAAAAAATAGGAGTAGCCTGCCCATTAATTGCAGAATGGATAAGAAAGACATGGTATTTCATGGGGTGGAAACCTACTCAGCTATAAAGGAAGATAACCTCAAGGCTCTTGTAGGTAGATAGAGGCAACTGGTAATAGTACTCATGGATGTAATGGATCAGAGTCACAAGGGTGAATGTTGTGTTGTCTCCATAGCATAACAAACTAAAGGTGTTAGTGGGATCCAAAATGCACAATACATATTGGGAAAGTCAAAGGGGAGGAATTATCTAAAAAGGGAAAGAAATGACCACTATTAATCTATTATCATGATTTGAGATTCAGATTGTATTCATAGTTCTGATTAGTTTCATTTTATTCTGATTTGTTTGATTTTATTATACTTGATGGCATGGACAGCTATTTTAAAGATAACGAAATATATAATTACAGCCATTGAGGATGTCCAATTAGCTTGTTTAGAAACCCTGTATGGCTTTCATTGTTTGTTTTGATTGATTTTACTCTATTATGTATGGTTTGATTGTAATATGTCTGAAGGTGTAGACAACTATTCTGAAGATAACAAATACTATGGTAGCCAATGCTGTTTTGCTACTATCTTGAAATTCTATATTGCTTACATTGTTTTGCTTTGTTTGCTTTGTTATGTTTTGTTTTGTTTCTTCTGTTTTAGTTTGTTGTATTTTGTTTGATTTTACTTATCCCTAATGGTATGGGCAAGTATACTTCAGATAACAAGAGGCATTATGGTAGCCTTACTGATTGCTTTGTACCCTGTTTAAAAGTCATTTACCATGTTCATTGCCTTGTTTTGATTGTCTTTACTCTGTTTTGTTTTATTTGGTTGTAGTCTTTTCAAAAAAAAAAAAAAAGCTTAAGCAAGCTCTCACCTCTGCACCTGCTCTGGCCCTCCCTGACTTAGACAAGCCCTTTCAGCTTCATGTAGCAGAAAGCCAGGGAATCATAAAGGGAGTCCTCACACACAATACTTGGGCCTATGAAAATAGCCTGTCGCCTATCTCTCCAAGAGACTGGACATAGTGGCAGCCGAATGGCCTAATTGTCTAAGGGCTGTTGTTGCTGCTAAGTTGACATTTGGAGAAGATCTTCAAATTATAGCCCCTCATGCAGTGGAGAGTCTATTAAAGAGTCCTCCAGACAGATGGCTTTCAAATGCCAGAGTTGTTCAATACCAAGTCTTGTTGCTGGACCCTTCTCATACTGAATTCCTGACCACTGAAGCCCTCAACCCTGCCACACTCCTTCCTGACGACAACCCTGAGCTGCCTCTACACGACTGCCTGGAGATGTTAGTTCACCACCTGCCTGAGAAAAGACCTCACAGATGTGCCCCTGACAGACCCTGATGCAACCCTCTTCACTGATGGAAGCAGCTACCTATGAGATGGAAACCCAGTTGCTGGAGCCACTCACAGAAGACCAGGTAATATGGGCACAAGCTCTGGAAAAGGGGTCCTCTGCACAGCAGGCTGAATTGATAGTCATTAGATGAGGAAAGGACAAGCGAGTCAACATCTACACTGACAGCAGGTATGCTTTTGCTACCCTCCACGTTCACGGGGCTATTTACCAAGAACGGGGTCTTCTGATCACTAGGGGGCATAAAATCAGAAAAGCACAAGAAACAATGTAGCTGCCGATAGAGGTAGCAGTAATTCACTGCAAGGGACACCAAACAACCAATACACCAGTTGCCAGAGGAAACCAATTTCCTGATAGAACTGCAAGAGACATGGCACTAAAACCAGTGGGGCCACTACAGATTTTACCCATGTAACCCCCCAGGATCTCAGAAAGACCCATATATACCAAATCCGATTTGGCCATGGCAAAACAACTAAAAACATCCCTAACTCCAGAGAGGTGGCACCAACTGCCTGACTCAAGGATTCTGCTCCCTGAAGCCCTTGGATGAGAACTGATTATGCTTACCCACCAAGGTACTCACTTGGGGGGAACTAACCTGACTGGGTTGCCCCAAAAGTCATACTTTATTCCCAAGTTATCTCAAACCTCAAAGGAAATTAGCAAAAGATGTCTCCAGTGCACCCAAGTTAATCCAAGGAGAGACTCCACTGAAAGTCACCACCATCTCCAGGGAACTGCCCCAGGAGAACATTGGGAAATAGACTTCACTGACATGGGACCTGGAAAAGGGGGATGCAGATACCTCCTAGTTCTAGTGGACACCTTCACTGGATGGCCAGGAGCTTTTCCAACTAAGGCCGAATCTGCTACTGTAGTAACAAAAAAGCTCTTCTCAGAGATAGTGCCCCAATTTGGCCTGCCCTTAACTCTGGGGTCTGAGAATGACCTGGCTTTTATAAGTCAGATAGCCCAAAAACTAGCATTAGCCTTAAAGGTTAATTGGAAACTCCATTGTGCCTACTGGCCTCAACGCTCAGGACAGGTAGAGAGAATGAATAGAACCTTAAAAGAGACCATTACTAAACTCAAATTAGAGACTGGTGAAAACTGGGTGAGCCTCCTCCCCTTCGCTCTCCTAAGGGCCAGATGTACACCCTATGTTAAAGGAATAACTCCTTACTAAGCCATGTATGGCCACATTCCTCCCATACTCCCAAAACTCAGGGAGGAACTGTTGGCATCCTTTTCTAACACAGAGCTTCTCAAGTCTTTACAGGCACTCCAGTCCTCTCTCCAGGCTGCCCACTGCATCTTTAAAAATCATCAATCTCCACCAGAAAACCCTGATGGGCCTCTGGCTGCACTCCCTGGCTCCTCAGTGTGGATCAAGAAAAGAGATCCTAACATCCTAGAGCACGCTGGTCCGGACTCTTCACTGTGATCTTGAGTACTCCTTCAGCGGTTAAGGTTGCAGGAAAGAAACACTGGATTCACCACTCTCACATCAAGCCCGAGGCAGCCAACAAAAATCTTCAGAATGGACTGTAAAGAGGACTCAAGACCCCCTAAAGGTCAAAATTCTGCGCTGATCCTAAAACTGTTTCTTGTTTGTTCTGTTTCACAGGTTTTGGGTATGCAATTCCAGCACGCCATTCCCCTTTGCCCCATACTTGGTGGGTGTCATGTTCTTATGGTGGGAAAAGGCTGCCCATAAATCAGACCACTGAGATGCCCATCCTCACTTTCGACTTGTGTTCTCTATTTGGGGACACTTACCAAAAAAAAGAGACTGGTGGGGAATGTTGTAGGCCAACATAATAGAAAAATTACTGAACCCTGTCTGTACCTCCCCACCCCCTTGTTTGAGAGGTTACCCCCCTTGAGAATGTAACTTAGTTCCGTATTCTCAGGACTGTTCGGTGCACCATGTCCCAGCAGGTATGCCAACCAGGACGTCATAGATGCATGTTTAATTGTAACCATTGTCACCAGGGGTATGGTTATAGTACATAAATACCTAGCTTTCCCTTCACTCAGGACCGCACAGTGGTTCCCTGCGTGGGTCCTGCTGTCTGGTTGCCAGTTGGCTAATAAAAAGCTCTTAAATTCTAATTGGCACTGTCTCTGGCTCCTTGGTTTTATCTTGAACCTGGTACACTCTTCATGCAAGGAGCCTTACAGTGGGCGAGCCCTCTGATGAGCCAGAGACCGAATCTCTGTTGTGTGGATTTCCCTTTACGCCACTTTAGAATTTGCCCCGTCTCTGGTCTGCTTACTGCAGTGCTTTAAATAGGGTTTGTCTTTCAAAGTTTCTGTCCAGAAGCAGGGCCCTCAGCATGGCCTCGTGGAGGAGGTGGAGGCTCGAAGACAGATGCTGAGTGGGAGGGCAGCAAGGCACTTGGAGCGCACCTCGGAAGGAATCAGTGTGGCCCTCACGGGATGCCAGCTAGTTCTTAACAGATGATTGTTCTAAAAGAAAAGATGGGGTCCTCCCCCACTCTCCACTTTCTGCCTTGCTGTGTGATTGCTTCTGTGCCCCCTCGGGCTATTGGGGTGGCCCAGCCACAGCCCTCACCAGAAGACAAGCAGAAGGGACCTCCTGCTCCTGCGTTTCAGCCTGTGAGTTGAATACCTCTGCTTTGCAGTGCTTCACGTAGCTGCCGTTAGTTTACTCTAACGATGGAAAACCACCATTAAACACGTTTTTCACTGCCTTAGTTTGAATAGAAGCTCCGAGCAGAGTACAATGCTCTATCTGAGCAGATGTATTTCTGTGCAAATTTAATTTTCTTTTGTCATCTTAAGTTCAAATTAAATAAACCCTTGACAGTTTATAGAAGCCTCATTTGTAAACCTTTAACAATCCTACTACTTGATGTTACTAGTTATTTAGTACATAAAATATCTATCCTCTCATTTACTAGTTAATGGAATGAACTACAGTGTGTTTTTAAACAGTATTACTGAGATTTCTGAGTCATGAGGTAATATAATTTAGAATAACTGATTTCTAATTCAGCAACCAGAGGTACATTTTAACCTCTTTCTTCCAATATTATCTAATGCTATTAACTGCTGTCTAACAAAATTCTGATAAAAATGCTTTTCAAAAAATTTTCCTCTGCTGAAGTCCTATGTTTCAGTTAATTTTTTCACATGGACAAGTATGATGTATATGATAAACTGTAAAACTAATGGAATTAAAAAAGCAAGATTTTCCTAATGGTCCCAATTGGATTAGTTCCACCAAAGTAGCTGTATTTATGTTCTCTAAAAGGAGTGAATTGGCTTTAACTTACTGTTTTTATAATGATCACAGACTCCCTATAAACAATGGCTGGAGTAAAATAAGTTTAGTGTAGTTAACAACATTTATAGTTCATCTTTCACAAATTCCCAGATAGAAAATTAAGTGAAGATACACCTAGGCTATGATTCACCTCCACAAGGCAACCTAAGGAAAATAATCTATGTAAAGATGCCATGAGTTTTATAAAATTTATACATGTAGGTAAGAGAACTGGGCAAACCAGGTATATCCTAACGTAATGGACCAAGTGATGAATTTGAGGTTCTGGACCTGGAACCAGGGTGGCTAAAAAACATTGGTCCTTATCATTTGTCACCCTGCTGAGCTGTGCCATGCTGAAAAGACTGATAAAAGTTACTCAAATATTGTTCTGTCCCCAGCATTATATTATCCTGAGTCTCTGCGCTATGACAAGAATCTAAAGATAAGAGCCAGCACACCTGAAAGAAATGGGTTTACAAATATAATGGACCTTTGTACATATTCTGGTTATACTCAGAGAAAACTTCATATGCCGAGGTGCGACAGATCGAAGAAACCTGATTAGCGGCCCATCATTGTCTTTGACAAAGTTGCTCTTTTTTGGTTTACATAGTAACAAAAGAATGGATCAGCCCCTCTCTCTCTGCAGAGCAAGCCAGAACGCTGCAGCAGAACTGGTGTCTCCGTGCATGTGTTAAGTTTAGGAGCCTAAACTGCCCACCCTGTGACAACAATTACAAAAGTCTTCTGAGCCTTATTCTATCACTGGTATCTAAAATGTTACCAATGGGTAGGTCATTCTACCAGGTTATCGTTTCCTCTATTGAAATAAACACACACTGAAGTACTACTTTGATATTATCACTTATTATTTATCGATACTCCATTAACTTGACATTTTCCAGTGTACATGTCCACTGAAAGTAGATACCTTGAAGGATACTTGGAATTAGAAGTGATGGAGGAAGTTATTTAAATAGCTGACAACTAACCCTCTATGTTTAAAGTGAGATGCTGTATTTACTAAACGAAGATATTTAGCAACTCAACGGAGATGTTGTATTTCCTGCACGCCGTATTGCCACTCATCCTACAGCGTATGCCTCAGAGTTACCGTGAATTCCTTCGTTGTCTATCATGAAGATCCACTCAAAGCTCACCTGCCGTCAACCCCACCACTGCCACCCGGCTTCTGCTTGGATCAGGACTACTGTAACTCCTTTCCACCTGGACCTTTGCCTCCAGCCTTGCCCACTCCGATGCCTACTCCACCCGGAGCCAAAATAGCTTCGGGAAGTGTGAGTTTGATCATGTCATCTGCGTATGAACTCCTTCACTGGCTGCCCGTTATTTTGGGGGATAAAACTAAAATTCTGTTAAGTGGTGTGCATGGCTTTTTATGATCCTATCACTGTTGTATTAGCCTTTTAGATAGTACCTTCTATCCATTTCTTCACAATCCTTCTTTGAAAATTAGGAGTCTTTTTAAAATTAATATCATCTTGGTTCACACTTGAGGCAAACATGCATAGATACATTTCAACAGCTATACTTTCTGTACCATGTTTTACGAATAGAGAGTTACTTTTGCTCTGGTATTCATTTTGTGAAGAGATGTGGTTAGGAAAGACCACTACTCCCCCAGTTAAAGGAATCAGGAATGATTGATTTAAATATGAATCAGCATATTTTCTCTACAAAGGGCTAGATAGTAAATATTTTGGGTTTTATAGGCCAAGAGACAAATTTAAGGACTTTATGTAGGTACCTGAATAAAAGCAGAGAAAACCAATTTTCATAAATTTTTTGTTCCAAAAGATGCGATCATAATAAGTACAATTTTAATATAGATTTGCTAATGAGAAGAATCAAAATTTGGGGGATGGGCAAGATTTCTGTTTAATTGTAGCTTCGAGTTAATTTTTTCCTATTACCTACTCAACTGCAAAACATTCACCTGTAGAATTTCATGAAGCAACTTTGGCCCAGCCCCTGGTCTAAACTATTATGGGCTCCCATTCCTTTTGCCAGTAATTGGTTTAGGCATGAACATCTTTCCCATGCCTGCCCAAGATAATCTACCTGACGCTTCTGGGAAAGCAGATCTCCATGAATAAAAGTAAACCATGGGAGAAAGTTCCCCTTTTCTTCCGCTGACATGGTGCATCTGCATGGATATGCTTGTAGCATTCACAGTCGTTGCTGACCTACAAAAAAGGATGTAAGATGCAGATGGAAAGGACATGGGGCATAACAGAGTTGTGCAGTTAACTAACTTAGGGTATCTTGCTTTTCATCTTCTTGTCATGTGCAAAATAGAAGTCCCTTATTATATAAATTCCACTTAGTCATATTTTCTGTTACTCATAGCTCAAAGCTTTTTAACTGATCCAACACCTCTATTCCTGGAATCTAAAATTAGTTCCCCCTGTAGGTTTAGTAAGCTCCACTCCTTCATTTGCATGGTGTTCAGATAACACATAGATTCTTTTCCAGAAGTTTTTGCTGAGTTCTGCGGTTATCTTCCCTAGACTTGGGCTTAGTTGGTCTCTAAACCTTTACTATTTCCATAGCACTCTGCACAACATTTTTTCGCTTTTTTATTTCTTTCTTGTTTCTTTCAATATTCATTTCCCTAGGACCCGAATTTACCCAGACTGAAAACAACTCCAATCCAAGGACTACAAGTTGGTATTTAATTCCTCATAGCCAGCACAGTATGCAGTACTTGTTGAAGAACAAATGTGTAAAATAATAACAAAATTAATAAATAAATTTTATATTGTATTTATCCTCCAAGAGAAAGTACTACGGATGGAAAGACGTAACTATGAACAATATTCTGTGCACAGCTTTTGGTATTAGGAATGAAAAATAGTATTTTTGGCTCTTCTGCTAGGTTTTTAATGTTTGTGGTTAGCCAAGCCTGCCTAGCTCTCTGGCCACTGACTACATAAGAGTCAGAAATCCAGTGCTCCATTGTCCTGACAACTTCAAAGTTCTTGTCTTTACCAGAAGTTTCTTCGTTATGGTAGAAACCCACTCTTCCTTATTTTTCTTTTTAAAAATGATGTCATTTAGAAGTATCTCAGTCTGGAGTGTCACCTGTATTGAGCTAATACGCAATAGGATAACTCACTGACACCTGCCTATTAATGCCTTTGTACTTATTTTATTAAATGAATTTTATACGTTTCAGAAAATCACCCCAAGATTTAGGTCTGAACCCTTATCCAAAGTGAGCACTTCATGCTTCACCTAGCTATAAATTAATCGCCAACTGTCCTCAACATTCCCACGAGCCATGTTTTGAATAGCAATAATAAGACATCCTCCCCCTACCCCTACCCCGAAAGGCACCCTGAGACCTCCTGATTGGTGCACTGTGTCCAGCCGGAGGAAAGAGCAGGGTAGCAGCTCTTCCAGGAAATGCAGTGGTAATTTGCATAATCACCAGGATGTTTCAGTCAATTCATTGCCCTAGCTTGCTGATCTCTAGTGCCAAATAAAAAGTAAAATCCATCTCCATACATTCTTTGAAAACTAATTTTTTAGAAAGCTTTAACAGTATGCATCAACTCTCTTTCAAAAAAACCATCATTTTCCAAATGACGTTGATATTAGGGGAATGCATCGTTCCCCATTGGTCACTGGTATTGAAAAAGTATTTTCATTTAAGCAAGTAGAGCAATGAAAAATTTAATAATGTGATTTTTTACAAAAAACATAACTTACTGTTCAACCTCTTGGTGTTTTATGAAGAATGGGTCCTATACAGAACATTTCCTCGGAGCTGTACAATTTATTTTCTTGCTCAACCGTCTTGTGTCTTCTGATGATCTCAGCTGTTTCAGTTTCACATTTGAGCATCTCCAACAATCAACTATCATCTCATATAAGACTTGCTGTGGTTTGAATGATTTGCCCCCCAAAACTCATACTGGGGCTGGTAAGAGTCCTGACAGGTGGAAAAGCCTTTGAAGGGGTGATTAGGTTGCTAAAGGGGGTTACTACCTTTCTCTGGGAAGCTAGTTCTTGCTCTGGAAGGACTGTGATTTCCACTTCCTGGGTGTTATGGTTAATACATTGTGTCAACTTGAGCAGTTTAGAAGTTTAACTGAGAAACTCAGCAGGGAGCCAGGGTTCTTACTTTGTAAATATCCTCATCCTGTGCAAAGGAGGGCAAGGAGATTCTGTGAGTGTTACACCCACTCTGAAGGTTTTGTGGGGTGGTGGCCTGTGTACAGTTTAAGGGTAGAGAAGAGGCTTGCCTTTTCTTTTTTTTGTTCTGGCTGCTGCCTTGAAGTGCTACCCCAGTGCAAGCAATCCTGCCTTGGAGCCAGCTGATCATGGACTGAAATCTCCAGAAACTGTGAGCTAAATAAACCTTTCCTTGCTTCACTTTGGTGTCAGGTGTCTGTCTCAGCAACGAGAAAAGTAACCAGGACACTGGGCTTGGTCTCTGGCTTCCCCTCTCTCCACCTGACTTCTTCCACAAATGCTCACTTCCTTTCTGCTCTTCTGCTGTGAGGCCTTCAAGCCAAGTAGAGACCGATGCCATATTGTTAGACTTCCAGAACCGCGATCCAAAATATCTTCTTTCCTTTGTAAGCTATTCAGAAGCAGGTATTCTGCCATAGCAAAAGAAAACCCACTAAGACAAGCCCATTTTCTTTACTCCCTAAAGACCCATATGCTCAATTATCTGTTGTTTAACTTCAGCAAAATAGCCCATAAAAAGTCTCAAAGTCTGATATATATATCGGATCACTTTCATCAAAGTTTATTCTGCAAACTACTATTGTGTCTCAAAGGATAACTTACTGATCAGCTATCCAAAACACCCTAAAAATGATAATAGCTTGGTTAAGAACCAGGTACATTAGACACTTTATTTCACTGGGTTTTTAAAAGATATAGTATCTGTGAATTCTTTATTATCCTAAATGAGTATCTGAGGATTTGGACTTAGCTGGGTGAAAATACGTGTCTTACAGCCGGAATACAGAGTGAATAGGATTTGAATCAGGTTGATCTGACCCCTGCACCTCTTTTCCTTGTGGCTGTGCTGATTTGGTGTCCTTGCTTTGTCCTCACATAAACCAACCCTGTCTCAGCATCTTTTCTCACTTCTCTTTGCAAAGCAGTCTGCGAAAATCTCCAAGCAGCTCGTATTCCACTCTTTCTCTGCACAATGCAAGGGTCTGGGCGGGGCCAGATCAAGTCCACGAGAGCTCCTCACGGAACACTTTCTGTGGTCTCCAAAGCACGACTGTTTCCTTTTTTTTTTTTTCAATTAGTTCTTTGCTCCTTTATTTATTTATTTATTTTTAAAGAGGATACAACAAAGGAAAATAAAACAGAATAAAACCAACCAGAACAAACCAGAGTAAGTGATACAGGACTTTACAACATTACAAAATCAACAATAGTTACCATAATGCCTTTTGTTGTCTTCAGAATAGCTGCAGATACTTCAGGTCACAGTAAAAATCAAACAGAACAGAATAGAGTAAAAACAGTAAAAACAAAACAATGGATACAATAAAAGACTACAAAAGAAGACAACAATAAATTCAAAATGGCTACCATATATATCTTACTATCGTTAAAATAGCTGCTCATGTCACTGGGTATAACATAATCAAACAAAGCAAAAGAGAATAAAACCCAACCCAACAAAACAATAAACAATGCAGGACTTCAGAGTGAGACTATAGGGAATCAACAGTGGCTACCACCCTCAGAAGGAGACCCCTCCTAGATGCCATGCTGCATACCACTATCTTCTGAATAGATGATCAGACCACTGGCCCTAGACCTGCAAGGTCAGTGAAACACCAAACACCACAGGCTTTCAATTGCATTTCACTTTAATTACAATCACTAGAGCCTGTGTTTCTCTGGATCTGCCAGGCACTTGGGGGAGGGGGTTGACACTTTTGTTTGCCAGCCCACGAGCCTGAAGGAGCTGGGATCTAACTGTCCCCCCTGCCGGTGGGGGCCCACAGGGTGAGGTTTGGCTCTGGAGGTCCCGGTCCAGGTAGTGGCCAGTGCATGGGGCTGTTTCAGTTAGGACTGGTCTAGTTCTCCCTCCCCAAAGTCCACGCTGATGCTGACTCACAGGGAGAGGCTTGGCTCTGGATGCCTCTGTCCCACAGCCGCCCTCCCATGGCGCCGTTTCCAGCAGGACGATTCTAGTTCTCCCTCCCCCAAATCCACACTGATGCTGTCTCCGCACAACTGCTCCCAATTTCTATGGTCTCCTGGCTCTGCACAGTCCCAGGCCTTCACCAACTTCTCCACTGCTACTGCTGATTTTCTCATTGGTGTCCAGGGGCATCTGCTAAGGGAATGCACGATCTGCTCGCTGTTGCTGAGTGTTTGTCTCTCCCTGGACTGTGGCCCATTGATTGCTTTGCAAACTCAACTTTCAGATAAATTGTAAAGAACTATGAATTTGGTGTTATTCCGGCTAGTTTTTGTTTTAAAAATGGGAGTGATGTTCTTTCTTGTTCTCCACATTCTGGAGAGGATACCAGAAGTCCTTAATGAAATATTTTGCATTTTGAAAAGAATAATAAAGTTGTTGAAATCCACTTTTTAAACTATCGGTGCATTTGGATTAGCACTATTTCAACAGCCATCTGGGTCATCGGCTTCCATATTGGAGGATGTAGCCCTAAACCTACAGCTGCTATCTTGCAAATAATAGTCATGACTGAAGATTGGGTGACTTGTAAACAACAAACGTTAATTTACCATAGTTCTGGGGCTACGAAGTCCAATATTGAGGCACTGGCAGATTTGGCATCTGGTCAGATATGGTGCTTATAGACTGCATCTCGCATCATCAAGTGATGGGGGAAAGGTAAACACCCTCGGGCCTTCTTTCCAAGGACACTAATCTCATCCAAGAGGAGTCTACTCTCGGATCTCATCACCTCCTAAAGGATCCCATCACCTGAAGTCCTTAGGACTGGAATACATGAATAGGAGGCCACCCTCAAACACCTAGTCCATAGCATATACAAGTATATCATAACTAATGTTACTGAACTTTGCTCTATGGTGAGTGAAAAGTTTAAAGTTTGATGTTTTTGGTGATTTTCATTATGGTTCTCGATATAGGTTTTATGAGTCTACTTGATCTATAAAAAAAAAGGAAACAAGTTCTGTATCACTGCAAGTGTACAGCTTACTTCAGTTATTTATAAACCTGAAGCTATTGGGAGTATCAGTCTACACAGTTGAGACAGAACCTGTTAAGTGTGTCTAATAGAACTTTTTCTAGGACATATTGCATTTTTTGTTGTTATTTATTTATTTATTTTTTTGAGACAGAGTTTCACTATTCAGTTCAGGCTGGCCTTAAACTCATTATGTAACACAGGTTGGCCTTGAACTTGTGGCCATCCTCCTTCCTCAGGCTCCCTAGTGCTGGGATTACAGGCATGCGCCACCACATCCAGCTCTTCTAGCACGTATTGTGATGCTCACATCTAACCCTAACTGAGTTGCTGCATTAAAGCATTACTTTAATAATATATAAACATTTTCAATTTATTTATGCTGAGATCCTCTTAATGAATAAACACCAAAGTAACAATATTGCTTTCAATTCACCAGGAGCAAGTTATAAGATAATATGAATGAGTCGTTTTCTTGAATAGCAATCCCAGCTAAAAACCATCATTTTTGATTTATGTCAGGTGTATGCAGAATTTGAATTCCTAATGTAGAACTGAAGTGGAAATACTGAATAGGTCTATAATGTCAGAAAAGTGAGGACGTTGTGCAGTTTACTTATTTTATTAAATTCACTATTTTCCCAGATAAACTATGCTCTTTCTGCCCATTTATTTATGTAAAATTCGTAACTCTGACCTCGGAACTTATTCAGTTACCATGAATCTTTGTTCCTTTCACTTTATGTTCTGTGCTCTTTTCTGCCTGCATGCGTTTCATGTGAGACACAGGAAATCAGTTGTGCTAAGCTTCTCTCTCTTTCCCCTGCTGGATGACCTTAAATCCTACTCTTCTGATAATTAACAATGACATCTTTATACCTTTCATGGGCAGTGACCCTATAAAGATGGGGAAATGTATGGTTCCTTCATGAATAAACCTAAATGCAATTCAGCTGAGAAGTCAATGCTTAGATTTTGAGATAGCTGTGAATCACAGAGGCTTAGGTCAGCCTGACAGGGAAGGGCCAGTAACAGGCGATAAGCCTTCACACGAATGTTTCTCTCCTAACCCCCACCCACCAAAGAGCTCAGCTAGCAAGGAAATCAACTTGAATTTGCACTGAAGGTTAGGTTGTTACTGTGTAATGGCTGCAGGTCTGATAATACACTGTGATTGAAGGTTGCACGATACTTCTGCATCTTTTCTTATGCTGCCTTGGCCCACCATACATACCTGTGTGCGGCTAAACCTCATAGATTGTAATACTTTATGGTTTTGTGAAGTGGGGCAGTGAATATAAAGAAAGGAGACAGAGAATTGGAACAAAAGTATAAATAACATCTTTTGAAGAATCTTTCTTAAAACTAAGCAAAAAGTAAAATAGAATAATAAATATTGGGCAAAATATGATTGTTGGTTGTGCATTAAGATGAAAACAAAAGCAGTTTTGCATACAATGAAGATGATGCTGGTAATGCAAGCAAGAGACGGTGAGAGAGAAAGAGCGAGAGCGAGGAGCTAGAGCGAGACGGGGAACGGGTGCGCCGTTGGGGCCTAGCTTCAGTTACACAGTTGAATACGGTAACAGCAGAAGGACAGAATGGGTGGTACCGGTGATGGTAGATGAGTTGGTTGTGCGCAGTTTTGAAGCCTAAACCTTGCCTTCTGACTGCTTCCTTTTTCTGAGGGACTCAGTAATATGCTCATCGGCTAAGAGGGAGGGTGGGGAAGTAGTTATTAGGAGTTGAAAATAAAAGAGAAGACATGAAATAGTCATCTATAAAAAAGAAGACAGGTGAGGCAGAAGGATTGTCATGAGTTCCAGGCCAGCCTCAGCTACATAGTGAGTTCAAGGTCAGCCTGAATGGCATAGCAAGACCCTGTCTCAAAAAACCAAAAAAGAAAGAAAGAAAGAAAGAAAGAAAGAAAGAAAGAAAGAAAGAAAGAGAAAGAAAGTAATTAATTGTTTTGGGCCGTAGGCAATAAGGCCCTTATCTAATTCTACCTAGGTCCTTGTGCACGTTAACTCATAAATCTTTCTCTAATCCATTTCCACTCCCACTATTACTATAGTCCATAATACCACAGTCTCTCAGCCGGACTGCTAACCTGGCTTCCTAGCCAGCTTACCAAGCCCACTCCTGGGCTTCCTGGAGGGCATCTGTAAAGTACAGGCCTGTTCACATCTTCTTTCTGTTTAAAACTTACTGAGCCTTTTGCATAGAAACCGCCTTCCCAGGCAGCTTCCCCGCAGCTCCTGCTCCTCCCTCACTCTCAGCTCTGCAATGGGCCCATTTCCTCAGCTCGTAAATCCTTATAAAAGCTGCCCACAAAATCCTTGTCTTTTATTATTTTATTCCTTGTTTCTCTTTATATCCCAGTTAGGTCATTACTTTACCAAAGAAAACCTTAAAAAATACTAACTTAATTTCCCTGTTATTTGGTTTTTACTATCATGTATTTTTCACAGAAATAATTTTAAATTTATATGTTGAATTATTTGACTAATAACTATGACCCTTACTAGACCAAGGAGCTACAAGAAAGTTAAGAGTATTTTCGCCTTTGCTTGTTAGTTTATTCCTAAATCCTTAAGAAATAATGTCTGGCACATAGTAGCTTTCAATAAATATTTGTCCAGTTAATTTTGACTGAGTAAATCTAGTGGGTACCAATGTTTGAAATAATACTACATGTAATATTTTGAGCTGCATTCTTTTAAAAATTTACCTAATCTTTATAAAAAACTTCTAAAGTAAAAGTTATTATCTGATTTTCAGGATGAAAACATTGAGGTTTGGGAATGTTAAGTCTTCTAAAGACTCCCCTGTTGTCATTTAAACCAGACAGATTTGACTCTGAAAGCACACACACCGTTAATTACTCCAAATTGTGATTTTTTTTAAACAAGTCTTTCATTTATACCTGATTTTGTTTTCCCCTTTTAACTTAGATGCGTCAGTTCACTTTTAGAATATTTTAACTTGCATAATACAATTGATTAGCTCAGAATAATTTGCTTTATAGGTACATGTTTCAGGAACGTACTGCTTTCAAATAGAAAATGCATATCCTACTAAATAGTGCTCTTGTTCTATGTGTCAAGATACATCAATCAACTGTTCACTTTTGTGATGATATATTTTTCATAAAATAAATGAAAGCCAGAAAGCCATTAATGTTAATAGATTTTACTCATTATCCCAGTATTAAGAGAAAGTATAAAAGGATTTATGTTTTAGAAAAATGATGTTAATGCTAAAGTTTGAAGTTATATAACTTTATATATAACTATGTTCCATCTCCGAGATGAGATTTTTTTTCACCCTCCAACTGCTTGTCAAGTAGCTAAAGCAAGAGAACAGGAAGTACAGGCTTACTAATTTATATTCTCAGTTTTGAACTGACCAAAGCAATAAAATCTTCCCAGGCCACTTCACTAGAAAATTACTAATCTTAACACACTTTCAAACACCAAGGCGTAAATTTCAAGCCATTCGGAGACCTGCGAGCTTGTCATTGTAAAACACACCCTTCTTTTCTTGCACTTAAGAATGGAACAGGACCACCTGTTGCAAGGCACCGGAACCACCAGCAATTACCTCAGGAAGCAGCAGTCAGAAATGTTGCACCCTAGGTCGGTTCCACCTCCAGCATTTAGGACATTACATTTTCAGTAAGGCGAATAGTGATTAAGCTGTTCGAATGCCCATTATAGACACTTTTCAGAACTGAAAGGTACAGGAACTCCAGGTCACTTAAATTCTTGTGGGGAAGCTGTCATGAATAAACCCTCGATGGCATTTGGGGGTTCATGAAACCACAGGGTATCACATTGGCCTTAATGGCAGGTGTTGACTGAGGAACCATTTTCCAAATGGTGACTCGTTCTTACATTGTCATTTCATAAATGCTGATTGACTTATTTCCTACTTGCAAAGGGCACACTACCCCCTTCTTTTTGCTTTGGCATGCTACTCATAAATTTATGAGCTTTCTTGGCAGGCCATTGCTTCAGATTTGAGAAGGCACCAGGATTCCTCTAAAATGAAGTATTTCTTCAAAGGATGTGAAAAACATCCCTGGCAGGATTTCCGATGTCCTGCCAGAGGGACTACAAATCATTGCTCTGTGCTCTTCGTAGCAATACAAAAGCCTAAGTGTAATATTATCTTCAGAAATTCAAGGCTCCAGCAACCTTTGGTATTCTTACTGATAAAAACTACTTACACAGTTAGAGTTCAAGTGTTCAGATTTCTCCATCACTCAAGCTACCTGTAGTTGCAAAGGAGCCATTGGGATGACTGTTAGCCCTTGTGGCTCCTATAGACGCTTCTCCATTGCCTGGCAACCTCCGGAAAGGTGGCTCAACTCTCAGGGGTTCTACAGTGATCCAAGTTCTGTTTTTTATATTCAGAACATGACTTTTTTGAAGAACTTGTCACACTGAAGCCAAAGCCCCTTAATTCTCCCACTCACCTTTCAGTGTAGCGAGGCACAAGTCTCTGGGCCACGGCACAGACTGTGGGTCACGCAAGTGTAGACAGGCATTTGTGTGCAGCCGCCACTCACCACTGGGAGGCTGGAGGCAGAGAACTGGAAGTGACTTCACTGCTGTTCCACGCTTCTTACACCTCCCCCTCCAGCGTCTACTCCAGAGCTCCCCAAAGCTGCCAAAGCAAAGGGCTAGGTGAATTATTTCTGATTCAGTGTACAGTTCAAGAAATAATTTGTTTTTGAATGAACATTGCCAACGCTTATATAAATAACAGTCCCTTAAAAGTTTGCTTACAAACATAAAGTAATCACTTACTAGTATTTTTTCAGAGAGAAGAAATCATTGTAGCATGTCTATGTGTGTAAGCCACGTGTATCCTTGTGGGCCTAACAAATTGCACAGAATCACTGCCTCTGGGGGTGAGAGAAGTTAGGAGAATCTTATTTCACTGATGTTTTGTCCCTAAACTGTCAGCTTATGCTCCCACCAATCTCTCCCTGTCTTGGTTACTTTTCTCTTGTTGCTGAGACAAAATACTCGATGCCCAAAACTAAGGAAGGAAAGGTTTATTTGGCTCACAGTTTGTGGAGGTTTCAGTCCATACTCAGCTGGCTCCAAGGCAGGGTGGCTTGGCTGAGGGGCAGCTGTTCCTGGAGGCCCACAAGCAACAAGAGTGAACAGGGCAAAAAGAGGAGGGAGCACGCCTTCTTCTCTCCCTTGTATTGGATGCCGGCTCCAGCCCTGGGCAGGTGCAGCACTCACACCACCAATCCCAGCGCTAGACAACAAACCAATCACAAATACTAGACTCAGCTGCCTCCAAGACTGTGTGAGGCTTGGGGGGGCACCTAGGCACAAACCATAACACTCCCCATATAGGTAAACCTTCTCAGTTTAGTCGGGTTTACTTTTTAACAATTCTGGGCTTTCTGTATGTCTCTCCCCTTAACTTATTTCTCAAACTGTGTCTGGGAGTTTCTGAAAATATTCCGGTAAGTCCAAGAGTATTCTATAATTTTTATACTTTTATAAAATATTTTTGTTTACAAATATAAGCACCCATTGAGTCAAGATTACTATGTAATTTAACACCATCACAAAATGTGTTTGCATTTACCTATATCACATTGTAGTTCCATGTGAAGACTAATTAATACCACAAGGTTTTGCACAAATGAAATTTTTAAAGGAGTTCAAACAGGCATAGAAACTGAAAGAATTTCTCCTTGCCCATTTGTGGTAAAAAAGAAATACTGAATTAACTAGAAAACAAAAGAAAACCTGACTGTAGTAGTAAATAGACAAAAGAAAAAAGCAGTTGCTAGCAATACGTAGAGTACTGAGGAATGAAAACTCACTTTTCTTTGGATTCCAGCAATATCACCTCTGAGACTTATTCAGTACCCCTAACCTTTTTGGCATCAGACACTGGATTGTTTCACAGAAGATAGTTTTTCCACAGATGAGAAGTAAGGGTGGGATAGAGGGTGGTTTGGGAATGATTCAAGTGCATTACATTCGTCACACATTGCGCTTTTATTATCCTTACATTAGATTCCCATAAGGAGCTAAGAAGCATCAACTTGGGTTCCTCACCTTTGCAACTCACAGGAGGGTTTGCGCTGCTATGAGAAGCCAGTGCTCTGCTTATCTGATGGGAGGTGGAGCTCAGCCCTAAACAAGTTGTAAATGCAGACGAAGTCTCCCTGGCTCATGCAACCACTGCTCCTCAGGTCCTGCTGTGCGGCCAGATTCCTAAGGAGGCCCTGAGCACAGATTGGGGACACTTCTCTAGTTGTCCCCAGTGACTGCCCACAGATCTTGTCTGCTTTCTTCCATTGCAGAACCTGGTGATGTCTGCTCTCTGTCCTGCATGCTGACCCCAATGCCATTTCCTTTTCTCTCGCAACGCTGACTCTAGGGCAAGTTTTTGGAGGTCAGGAATTATAAACTTTATACTTGAGGTTCTGTATAATATCATATATATATATATATATATATATATATATATATATATTCACAAATTACAACACAGAATGGCACTTCTTAAACTCAATCTGGCACTCCATCCTGTACTTTGAAAAGAACAATAACAGAACAGGAAAATAAACATTCTCTCTCCTTTTTCTTTTGGTGGTCCTGGGGACTAAACTCAGAGAATTCACAGTGAGTTACAGCCTGTTTTAAATTTTGAGGTAGGCTTTTTCTAAGCTGTTAAATTGCAGGACTCTAACTTGAAATTCTCCTGCCTCAGCCTCCCAGAGTGTTTGTATTATAGGCATGAGTCACCATGGCAAGCTTTGAAAATAAATTTTTGAAAGTAACTATACAAATTTTAATAACATATGCATACAAATCACCGATCTCCACATTAGCATTTTTACTTAACTTAAATGTGGATGTGGGTTATATTGCTTTATTAAAGCTAATTTTAATTTCAAGCTTAACAAGATGATATTACCCTTTAGATTAATATTAATTTGAATTTGTTTGGCATCATTTTTTTTATATTTAATTTTTACACTCAGTTTGGTTTTAAACTGTACCAAGTCCATACACAAAATACATTTAAACCTGCTTAACTGATTGTCAGGTTAGCTGGTTATCATGTAACTTTAAATCAGGTAGTTAAATCGTGTGGCTCTTTTTTGGGAGAAATTGTCACAACCGTTATTGGCATTGAATGCAGAGGCAGGCCTCCTTTATTTGAAATCTAATTTTACCACTCAGGTTGTGTAACACTGGGAAAATGTGTAAACCTTTCCACAGAAAGAATAACATGTACTAGCACTTTCTTGGTTAGTAGGATTCCCTGGGTTCAAATACTTGAAGGACTTAAAATCATAGCACTCAGTATGTGTGTGAAAGTGTTTATCTTTGCAATGCGCATTATTCTTTATTATGTCTTCATTTTCCCATAATTTCCCATAAATTAAATTAGGTGTTTACAAGAGGGTCTGGTTTTGAGCTGATGATTACATAGCAAACAATTTAAAAATCTGATATTCATAGTTTTACATAGAAGAAGCTAGTAAGTGACTTTTGCCATTCTGCTATGATTTGTAGTTACTAATCAAGTCTGCTATCATTTATAGATAAAAATCAAGTTTAGAACCCATGTATACATGCATACAAGCTGCATGCATAGGCCACATCAGTGCACCTTCTGCGGAAATGCTTTTACTGAGTTAATTTCTGGTGTTCTTCCCTTGGTTATCACGGAAGGTTGACATTTTCAATGACCATGTTTCCTTGCAGCAAATGCTAGGTTCTTCATGATCTGTTCCTCCTGCCCACATGCCAGGCTCCCAGAAGGCACAATTCAAACTCATTTTTCATAAAATTAGACACTTGCAGTTGAACCGATGAATATTTTTGCCCTGGGAACATTATGCCTTGCACCTGACAGTACACCTCTTGGAGTTTAGCTTTTCCCAGGACTTGTCCAACTCACGCAAGCTTTGTTCCTCTGCATGTTCCCTGGAAACCTAAAATGACCTACTAGATGGGGCTGAGGTCACAGTAACCTGTCTTTTGCATACTTTATACTTTTTTTTGACAGATGATCACTGTGTGACACTGAGAGACCTCTCAGTGAGAACACCCCCGTTCTTTAGCATCCTCTGCCCCTTTCTCACCCTTGTTTGAAAATCTCCACTCAGTTCAGGGCACTGACCTGAAAGGAATGAAGTCAGGTTCCTGAAAATGTATTCATAATCCTATGTGCTTCACACCATCACTGACATATGTAGTCCAGAAAAGGAAGCAACCTAAGAGTCCATCAGTGGACAAAATCATGGTGTCTTGGTTACTTTTCTCTCATTGCTGGGACAAATACCTAACACCCAAAATTAAGGAAGGAAAGGTTTATTTAGCTCTCTGTTTGTGAAGGTTTCAGTCCATAATCAGCTGGCTCCAAGGCAGGTTGACACGGCACTGGGGCAACACTTCAAGGCAGCAGCCAGAGCAAAAGGGCAGGGGAAGAGCAAAGGTCTTTTGCTCCCTTATATTGTATGCAGGGCCCCCCAACCCCTGCCCCTAGAGCATATGTAGCACTCACAAAATCTCTGTGCCCTCCTTTGCACTGGATGAAGATGTTTACAAAGTAAGAACCCTGGCTCCCTGCTGAGTCTCTCAGTTAAACTTCTCAACTTCTCAAGTTGACACAATTAACCATAACACACGGTAAATACATAAAATGGACTACTATTAGCTCTAAAAAGAAAGAAATTCTGCCTTGTGTCACTAGGTGGAAGAACCTAAAAGACTTGCTAAGTGAAATCAGTCAGTCACAGTGGGACAGATGTTGCAAATGTCCAGAGCAGATGATCAGTCAGTCACAATAGGGAAGTCAGATGTGCACAATTGTCACTGTTACACAGTACCTGAAATAGACTCAGAGGAGCAGAGAGTAAAAGGGTGGTTTCCAGGGGTGGCGGGCAGGGAAATACAGGGCGTTACTGTAAAGATTCAGTTATCCAACATAATGTATTCTCAAGAGCAGCTATATAACACCATGTCTATAGTCAACAATCCTGCAGTATACGTTTAAGAATTTATTACACTTGAAGTTTGTTAAAACTTTGTACAGTTAAAAATTCATTAGAGAAAATATCAGAATAAAAATATATCTATTTCAATAATATTTGAACACAAGTTTCCATTGTGACTAACCAATCTATTTCTATGTTGTGTTGAATAATTTTATAGTAGATATCATACTTTACCTGGAACACAGTATTTGTAGGTGTTGACAAGGAAACGTTGATAGAAGAATCTATACAGATTGCTGGGTCATTTAGTTTGCCAACCTACTTTTTCAGCTCACCATTGCAATCTGTCTCACAGGGCCCTATCGACTCTGAGAAGTTTTCCTATGTTTTCTGGGGTGTGGTTAAGACACCCCTCTTTCCTTGGCGTCAGGATACTGGGATTTAAATCCTAGCGCTCTATTTATAAAGTGTTTTTCAGGGAGTCATTGAAGCTGGAGATAGATCACATGTGTGGGGCTAAAGCAAGGCCAGCCCTGAAAACACAGAGAGCCCCAAACAAGCCACATAAAGAAGCTGTTCCAGCTCCAGGAAGGTAAGGGGCCCAGGTCAGCCAGGCAAACAAGTTGCTGGGCAGTGGGGTTGAAACTGACACTCTTCTTGGGAGGGTATAAATAAAGGTGCTAGAGTGGTTGAGCAGTTCCTTTCCTCCCATCAGGAGAGTAAGGGCTCCACTGACCCCAGCTTTCCTCTTTTCTTTCTCACCCTTTCACCATCCTTTCCCCTGGGAACATCTAGAGCTGCAGCCAGTCGCCACAGTGTTTGGCAAGTTATTTGGTAACTTTGAAACTTCATATTTTGTAATACAGTTTTCTTCAGGGTTATTGTGAGAATTCCAGAAAACGGAAATGAAAACAAGAGCTAAAGTCTATTGGGTGTTCACTGCATTCCTGACTAAAGGTCCCTCAACTTCCCTGCATGTGGAAAATTGTCCAGCTTGGCAATTCAGTCTCCCTTTGCTGCCCCTGTCATGTACCCTGGTGGGTACTGTGCACATCTCTGCCCTGTGGGTGTGGCTTGGCTGATGAGATGTGAGCATATGTAACTAAAATACAGCTGCATGTGAGACTTTACGTGAGCTCTGTGCACCTTGGCTCCAGGCTCTTGAATTTTTCGTCCTCTGCCAAGAGAGAAGGAGATCTCAGATGGTGGCTACTCCTTCAGCCTCCATCTTGGAACGAGAAGTTGTGTGGAGCCAGCCCAGAAAGGCCGTAGCCAACTCAGGTCCTTCAATAATACATCCAAGTGACAGGTATTTGCTTCTATGGAAAATATGAATTTGGAGACCATGTGCCATTGCAGTGGTGTCTCTTGGTCCTTACCATAAAAATACCTGAAATATGCGACCTTGTCTTGGAGGCCAGGTGCTGGGCACTGATGAAACTGTTTCAGATACTCGTGTAAGTATTATTGTCCACAGATGTCACCCTATTTAGATAATCTTTGATTATCCTTCAGTTTATGAGGCTGAGTTGTTGCTGCTAAAATGGGATATCATATTAGGTTGTGTTTGCTAATCAGTTACTGTTGCTATAAAGGAATGCCTTTTTCATCCATAATGTTTATCACTTCTATCATTTCATATAATTTGTGGAATATCTTTTTTAATATAAATGTTTACTTTATGATAAGCAGTGATTGTCTGTTTACCTGTAACCTTTCTACATCATTTAATTTTCTGACCAGTTGTGTTAAGCGGCAGTAATAACAATGTGTATCTTTATCTTATTTCTGACTTGAAGGTGAATGTCCTAGAATTTATTTGTCTATCAAAATGCATGTATAGATTTTTGCTAGCGCTTTTGTCAAAATAGCAACATTCGAGGGTATTCCTTGTTTTCTGATTGCTGAGCCATTTAGAAACCTTGGTCCAGTCAATTCAACAGCTGCCTTCTACGTACCCCGCAGTGATGATGCTATCAGAGGAAATACGGTAGGACCCAGAGGTGGAAGGCGATGCCTGACAGGAGGCCAGGCAGAGCTGCAGTGGCCTCAAGGGAAGAGTGGATCTGCACATGTCCTTTGCCCCAGTTCTCAGTCTAGGACCTGGCAAGGGGGAAAGGCAAACCTCTGAGGTCAGTGCTGCCTTTCAACATTTAAAACATCCATGTAAGATGGTATGGTAGCATTCATTTCCAATTAAATAATAAGCAGAAGAGAAAAACACCATCATTTACAGTAAAGTATTTTACTTAAACCTAAGAAAAATTGGCCTGTAGAGTTGTTCGTCTGTGCTGGGAAGCACTGCCTTCGTTGTGGCGTTGTAGTTTATGCTCTCAGTTGGAGTAGGCAAAATAAACATTGATCCACCTGGCTTGTGTGGGGGCATAGAGCATATAATTCTTAAATAAAGTGTGGTCATTTATTATCACTTGAATTATATTATTCATTAGAGGGGACAGCTTACCCTAGGTTGAGCACCTATCTTCATGCTGTAACAGTTTGTTCTAAGCGTTAGTGGCCAACAGAATTATCTGCAGCTTGAAATAAACAGTTTGCAAGAACTCCACCCACAGATTCTGATATGGTGTGTATGTTCTCTTCTTCCCGTGCCTACTGAAATCTGAAAAATACTTTTTCCTGTCTCAAAATGAAGAGTTAGGTTATTTGTTAGAAGGCCTGCTACAGAGCAGCCACTCATATTTACTTAAATTTACCCGTGTTTACTATTTGTGCTACTCTATTTTATTTTTTGCAGTCATCTCCCTTTGGTATCTTGTGAATCTGGTTATGTTGTACTGTTTTTTTCTTGGCTATTGGGCATGTTTTATCTTTTTGCCTGCTTTTTGTTCTATTTTTGAATGTGAGGCATTACGTTTGAAAGTCACAGAGTCCGTGGGCCTCTGGACGATACTGCCGTCCTCCACGGATCCGCCTTCTCTTGTGCCAGACTAGGAAGGCAGGTGTGGGCAGTTTCATATGGCAAGCGGTCCATCAGTTGCTAATGGTCTTGTGCCTTGTGAAGCAGTCGTCTAATTCAGTTCACTTTTGTTCTTACAGCTCAGTCTCAGAGACCTTCCTGGTCCCGGCCTGAAGTCTGGAGTGATTTCTCGTGCTCTTCTTCCTGGCCCTAATCTTACGAGACTGTCGAGGGCTTTATTCAGCTTCGGGTGGTTCTGGCCATGAAGAGGAAAGCAGCACTGAGCACTGTGATCATCACTGGGAACCTCTGTTTTCCTGGAACCTTGAGCCCGGGCTTTTCATTGCCTTAGTAACATTCTTATCTCCCGTGCACCTTGTAATTTATAATGAGTGTCTGGCAGTTCTCGAAGCTGTCTCTGTGCAGTCTTTTGGAGGTCTTAAGGTGAACGCAGCTTTCTACAAGACAATGTACATTTTCTCCCAGTAGCCTGGAACTGCTACCATCTAGGTTCTTTAATTAAAATTATTTCGTTGAAGTTTTATTCAGCCATACATGAAGGCTGAATTCAGATTGAATTCACACATTCGTGCTTTGGGTTGAAACTAATCTTTGTCTCTTGTTGCTGTCACAATGGAATATGCTACCGACAGCTTTAGAAAATGCTCTCAGCCTAGCAGCTGGCTTAGGCTCTTGCTTCCTCACAGAAAGCCTGCCTTTGCTTTGCAGTTTTGTTTGCTTTCCTCTACACGTTGCTTTGTTTTGCTCTGCATGTACTGTATTCCTGGATATCTTAGTCACTTTCTCATTGCCGAAACACAATACCCCACACCCCCACTGTCTTAGTTACTTTTCTTGTTGCTGAGACAAAACACCCAACACCCAAAGTTAAAGAGGAAAGGTTTATTTGGTTCACAGTTTGTAGATGTTTAGTCTATAGTGGGCTGGCTCCAAGGCAGGGTGGCACATGGTGGGCGGGGGTGTTGCAGAGGAAAGGTAGTCCACAGCAAGCAGGCAGGTGACAGCACATTAGCCCTCTTTCTGTCCCTTACGTTGTAAGCAGGCGATGCACCCTAGGGTAGGTGTTGCACTCACACCCTTAATCCCAGTCAAAACTGTGCCAAGCCAGTCAGCAGGTTTATTTAGTAGTCATACAGCCTGATCTCAGCACTCCAGGCTCTAGATCCAACCACCTCTGACCCCACCCCCATAGCTGCATGAGGCGGTGGGGGGACATTTAGACATAAGCCATAAATAGCACACAGCTTAAAGGAGGAGAAGTTCATTTGGGTTCATGGTTATGGTCCACAGCTGACCAGTGCATGGCAGATCAGCATGGCAGAGGATGCAGCAGGAGAAGAGCAGCCAGGAAGCAGAGCAAGAGGAGAGGGGCCAGGAAGGGAGGCACTGTACACCCTCCAGGATGCCTGCCCCAGAGACCCAGCTCTTTGGATCAGATATTACCTTCTAACAGCAAATCAGCTCTAGGAGCTCCATGGTTTAATCACCTTCCAAAAGCCCCTGAATACATGAGGCTTGAAGGGATGATCTAAATCTAAACCATTGTACTAGATAGCAATAATTTTCAGCCATGATTCTGAAAATCATGTTGTTTTTCTAGAATTTGCTAGTTGTTTCTAGAATTTTAAGTTAGTTTTAAGCAGAAGGGCAAGAATTAGAACATTACATCCATCAATAAATAAAGGTCTGCCTTTAGTGCAAAAGGACAACTTAATGTAAGAAAGTTTTCTCTTTCTAGAGCTGGTATACCTGAATGTCCACCTCAATGGAGTATCCTTTGTAGAAAGATCTGGGCCAATGTACCTTATAGGGACCATCCCTCTCTGAGATAATTTTAAGTCAATTTATATTTTTACTAGTAACATGCACATACCAAAGAAAGTAAACCTCTTCAGGGATTGGAAAGAGATATGCACAGAGCTACTCTTTTTTTCTCCCAGGAAAATCCTGAACTCAGCTATTTCTTGGTCCTTTTTTTCTTTCTCAGTTTCCTGAAAATGTGGCTTAACAAAGTCATTCTATGACATTTGCACTGTGGACCATTCTGTCAATAATAAGAGCAAAATAACAATGAGTCTGGAAGCATGATCACTACATACATCAAATATCTGTAAAACATCTTTATTAAGTAAAACTATAAAAACGGACTGGGGTGATCGCTTAGTGGTAGAGCCCTTGCCTGATGCATGTACGGCCCTGATTTTAAACCCATCACTGGGGGGCAGGGTGGTGGTGGTGATAGTGTTTCTGTGATTGGAAGAAAATCTGATCTTTGGGGAGGGTATTTTGTTTTGCAGTGTGAGGGTTGCACTCTATTACTGAGCTGCACCCCCAGTGAAAGAGAAAATCTGGGGGACATTTTTGAAAAAGTTGAATATACAAAAGCTGATAAATCATCATTTTAACTGTGGGATTCCTACAATGACAACTCTAGAAACAGAGCTCTCCATAAACCTTCCCTATCTCTCTTCAGCTTGAGAACTGACTTCCACCTTTAGAAATTCACCCTACACTCGTGTGTTGACACACCTGTCTTATAAACGTGTGACCAGAAAGTAAAATGAGGTTTCAAGAGAGCAGGAGCCAGAGGGAAATGGTTCAAAGCAGGATCCCTTACAGTTTTGGCACCAGGGACTGGTTTCATGGAAAACAATTTTTCCACTGAAGGCGTGGGGAGATGGCTTCACATGAGTCAGCCTAGATCCCTGGCGTGCCCAGTTTGCAGGAGGGCTGGGCTGGGAGGATCTAGTGCCCTGCTGGTCTGGCAGGAGAGTGGCTGTGGGCACAGAGGAGGAAGTGCTCCCTTCTCCATGCGCCTGCTGCCTGCCCTCTAGTTCCTAACTGGACACCAAGCACTGTAGGGGAGGGTTCGGTCAAGGACCTTTGGCTAGGAACATCCTACGCCCTCTTTTCTCTCCTCAGTAGCCTAAACCCAGTCCTCACTGAGGCAGGCTGGTGATTTGCTTTTCCTTCCCCCTTCTCTGCTTGCTTGCCTCATGAAAACTTTTTCTTTTGCGAAACTCAGCATTGCAATGATTGGCAGGCTGTGTGAAAATGAGTTTGGTTTGGAAATGCCTCAGGGAAAACATTACTTGCTGATGAGGAGCAAAGGGGCTTAGATGCTGGATAGTCAGCCGAGCAGTGCTTCACGTAGTGTATTCTTCGCTGCCTGGCAGTATCATAGACGAGCATTACTTGGGCAAATATCTAGAATTATCCTACAAGTCATACTGTAACATGCTCCTTCTCCACCTTCTTGAAATTAAGTGAGCTTGTGTTTTTCTTTTTAGCCATTAACATCAACAGAAATAGTGTGTATCCCTTTCTGGGGAAAACCAAAAGATTGATGTGCAATTTGGAACTTTAGTAAGGAATTCATAGTGTGACTGCTTGGATGCCTAAGTGAGTGAAACAAGCAAAGTTTCTCTGCTGCTCACTGTAGGTGTGGAGCCTACGACTTGTACTTTGTGTCACACCGTGAGGACTTGGGGTTGCTTTCTAATTCCTCATCATCTGGCACATGACAGTTACCTTCTGGCAGTAGATTCCACAGAGGTCAGGTCACTACTATTTCTGTCTTGGCTACTTTTCTCTCATTGCTAGGATAAAATAGCCAACACCCAAAATTAAAGAAGGAAAGGTTTATTTAGCTCACAGTTTGTGGAGATTTCAGTCCATAATCAGCTGGCTCCAAGGCAGGGTGCAACACTTTCAGATGGCAGAAGACAGCAAAGCAATAGGAGCAAAAGTGGAGGGGAGCAAGGCTCTTTTCCTCCCTTATATTGCACACAGGCCACCTCTCCCCTAGGGTGGGTGCAGCACTCATACCACCTCCCTGCCCTCCTCTTGCACAGGATCAGGATATTTACAAAGTAAGGACGCTGGCTCCCTGCTGAGTCTTTCAGTTAAATTTCTAAACTCAGGTTGACCCAGTGTATCAACCATAGCAATTTCTTTATTATTATGTTATCTTTTCCTTTTAAGTCACTTCATTTCCTATTCCTTCCTCTTTTAGGAGGGGATGTGGTACTGGTGATTGAACCCAGGATCTCCACAGTGACCTAGATCATCAGCCCTGTTTTTATTCTGATAGACAATCTCAAGAAGTCACTAACTGGCCCAGGCTGAGCTCCAGCTTTCCATCCTCCTGCCTCAGCCTCTCAGCGCACTGGGATTAATGTGTGCTTTGGAATTAAAGAGCATAACTTACTTTTACACTCTCTGTTTTTCTTTATTCTGTGTATTTTAAATCTGGCTGTAAGCTTCATCCAGCCAAGAGTCTGGCCAGCATCTGAAAGTATGTTTTCCTCAGTCTTGCATTTCAGTTTGTGGATATGATTGATGATTAGGATGAAAAGAAGTCTCTACTAAGTAATTATTTTACTTGACTAGAGCTGACAATAGCTTGGCAAGTAAATAATGGTTTTAATTTAAATTTTTACTATACCAGCCAAGAATGCAGAGGATAAGTAGGACTAGATGTCATATCACAAGATACGAGTCCTAAAATGTAATTGAAATGACACGAAAGAGCATGTGTCCCAAAGTTTCACACATTCCATTTAGAGTAGGCTTAATTGGTTATCTACTGCTATATTTAGGTGTCATAATTGTGGTATGTTTTTAAAGTAGAGTCAAGGAATAGCTTCTTTTGCTAAGAAAGTTTTTGTGATGATTACATCCTACAGAGAGGATAAAATTCCTCTCAGTGTGTCATGCTTTACTTGGAGATACTGTGCAGTAATAGGTCATGGTGACCAGATCTGCGAGGAGTATATTAAATGTGCATTAAAAGTAGAGGATGTGCAAGACTACAAGAATTTAAAACTAATCTTCAAAAGTTAATTCAGTTAACTCAGGAGTGCCTTGGAATGAAGATGAGTTAAAACTCCTATTCTTGCCACTCTCAAAACATGATTTTGGATCCTATTTGATGAGACATATTGTCTCCAACTCAC
This sequence comes from Cuniculus paca, assembly GCA_004365215.1. Taxonomy (NCBI): domain Eukaryota; kingdom Metazoa; phylum Chordata; class Mammalia; order Rodentia; family Cuniculidae; genus Cuniculus; species Cuniculus paca. Next base: position 3,956 of record RJWT010004381.1, on the reverse strand, counting down.
CCATTTTTCTGTTGATATTCAGGGTGGTGAGTTCATTTGATCAAGATAAAATGACACCTCTAAAGTCCACCCTACTCAGGACATGCTTTCCTGACACCTCAGAGGTTCCCCCCATGCTCCTTTGCACTCTTACCTATGACCAAGGGACAGGACTGATAGAGCTCCAACCAGCCCTGAAGTCACAGGGATCTCATCATCAGGGGACTCAGACACCAACAGCCTCTACTTCCCTTCATTGTCACTTCTGCTTTCATTTCACCTTTGGCCTCAACGTGAGTTTTCCAAAAACCTTCCTATGTAAGAAAGAAGCTTTGCTTCGCTTACAGAACCTTTCACCTGATACTTTGGTGCTAGATGGAAGTGGACTTTTGCAGTGTTATAGCTCAACAAGGATGACTTTGAAAGGAGGATTCCACAAGGGGCACATTTTCAAGTAGCTTTCCACTTGTCTATTAATATAAATAGCCAAAAGTATGGATTGATAGCATTTCTTTTTAGAAGCACCTAAAGATTCTCATAGACTTGAAATGAATGTAGGTCCAGGAAGGTGAAACATATCTTGGAATGGTCACAGAATTCGAGCACATCACAGAAATCCATCATCAAAGTAAGGAATAAACTTGACAACAGAGTCTGGTCTTCATGAAGGCTCATCTGTCGATCACCCAGCCTTTCAAGATCAGTGAACATAGTGGAGCCTTCTTCCCAGCTCATTGCTCAGAGAACAAACCAGTGATATGGTGCTGGTTGGTTGGGTACATGGAGGCACTAGTGCTGATTCGTTGTCAAGCAGACACCTACATTGGGTATGGATCTGGATTCTCTCTCTGCTGTGTTTATCTCAGTGTCACCACCTGTGGGGTCACTGAATGGATTTTTTTCCAGTTATTATGGTATCCTGCACAACAGTCTTACCAAAGAACTAATTTTAGAGTAAAATAGGTAAGGAGAGGGCCAACTTTCCTGGTGTTCCAGGTTTGCTCATGTAACCCATAACTTGATGAAACAGTGGACCGACGATGACTACTGATGATGACCCAGCTATGTCTCCAGATGGATGACGAATCCTGCTAGGATGCTGAGCTGCCCTGTGAAGTTGTAATGGGTGCTTTGTGATATGACGTCGCACACAAGTTCAGGAACCTAGGGGTGGAAAGGTAGCGGTAGTTATTTTATACAGTGTTCAAGGGTGGGCTTGGTTTTGCCCCTATTGCTATAAAACTTGCAATGTTTGGCGACTTTTTGTTTTCATGACTGTGGAGATTCTATTGGCATCAGAGTAGAGGGCAAAGATGATGTCAGAAATCTGGAATTACCAAGATATTCCCTGTACCTAAGCATAATCCAGCCTAAAATTTCAATAAGAGTAAATCTGAAAAGCTAGCTCTGTATCTAATGCGTGCTTCTGTGCTAGATGTGAGGCTAGAAAGAAGCCCATTATGTTCTCCTGTGCATCTTTCCTTAGAAGAAATCCCAGTTTTTAAGAAAGAGTCCATTCTGAGTGCATCTATTATATTTAAACAACACACAATGTGTCAACATATTAGTTTGCATTTAAGCTTATTTTTAACCTGAGACCTTTCTCAGAGATAAATTTTAAGTGATGGAGGTTTTTCACATGTTAATATTTTACTGTTATTTTGCGTATCATTCTCACTAACCCCCCATCGCAGACAGAGTGAAATGTGGTTCCCATTATCCCCACCTCTTCTGTGTAATTGCTCCCCTCCCCTCGAGTGTGGATGGGACCTGTGATTTGCTCCTGGTTCACACGGCATGCCACCTTACAGCAGGTTCACGCAGGAGGAGCTCCATGCTGGGTTGATAAGTGAGGGGCTCTGCTGGGTAATCCCTAGAGCTGAGGGCGGCCTTTGCACAAACTACTAGTCAAAACCTAGCCGGCACCTGGGACCCTCACCCTGCAAAAACAGGATGAGCTGTGCCAACAACTTGAGCGAATTGGGGCACAGATTTTCCCCCCAGTAGAGTCTCTGTGTGGGAATGCATCCCACGAAACCCAAGTACGGGACCCCACAATACTGTCCCCAGACTTGACCCACAGAACTGCAGGATAATAGACACGTTTTGATTTGTTTTTACCCCAAATACGTGGTAATGTGTTGTGTAGCAATAGAAAACTCAGACATCCTCTAAAATTGAGAACTCAAATTCTTTGCAAATAACTGAAAGTGAAGATGCTTCTTTTGTCATCTAGCTAGCTGACTGGAGTGAGCACCTCATTATCCAAGCGAAGAAGAAAAGGGAGAGGGGAGGAGAGGGGGAGGGAAAAGGAGAAAGGATCAGAGAGCAGAGAAAGGGCAGAAAATAACCAGGAAGGCACAGCTGGGGGTGGGGTACAAACCCCAGACAAGGACAACAAGCCATATAGAATTTTATCAACTGTGCACTTTTAAAAATTAATCCTATCAACTTAGATTCTGAAAAAATTCTGGATTTTTTCTGTTTTTATGCAGGACTCTAAAGCAGTGTGAGCCAAATGCAGACCTGACGGATTTGGAGGCATCTTCATGCTCTAGCAAGGTGCTAGAGAGAGACACAGAATAAAAGTAAAAGCCTTCTCACACTGAAGTCCTGGGAGGCCCAAGGGCGATGCAGGAAAATGCAATTGAAGTAGACAGTGTACGCTTACACCTGATTCATTATCTGTCAGACACTTTGTAAAAACTCAAATATCTCACATACTCTTTCCCTCTAACACATCCATTTCTGTCAAAAACATCAGCTAGAGTCGGGGTTTCCTAAATCCATGTCTACATTTCTTCGTTCTCCTGCAACCCTCTGCTGGCTGGCCCCTAAAGGAAACACCACTTCATCCCCTGCTCTATTTAGCGCAAAGCATTTCCTCATCTAAGGACACAAGCACTTTTCCTAGTTAAACAAGGAGGAAGAAGAACAGGAGTAATAAACTGAACAATGGAATGTTGACAGCTTTTTCTCTAATTGTGGGCAGGACTGGGAATACAAAAGCTTCATAATTGCAATGACAATTTTTTACTATGAAAAAGTGTTTTTAATTATCTTTTTAAAGCCGAATAGTAAGGAGTGTTGGGCCTGTGGTTTGGTATTGAAAAATGATTGCTACACTCTAATGCTAAGGAACCCAATATTTATATTGGCATATTTTGATTAAGGAGGAGGAATAGAGGAGTGAAACTCTGGATGCTTGAATGTGAACACTAACTTTAAACATCTCCATTACCGAGAATTTTGTTGTGTGAACTGCGGAGCTGTAGAACTGAAGGTGTCTCAGCAGAACACTCTGGTCTCCGTTTGGCTTTAGAGCTAAGGTATACAAGGAGCGCACACACAGAATGGCAGGTTGCCTGAGCACTTGGAGACAATAAGCCAATTTTTAAAGAAGCAATTAAGAAAAGGGGCGAAAAGAAACAGAAAAGTTCCTGCCACAGCTTTACTATTTTTCTAAATATTCAAGTCACTCTTCAGTGTCAGAGGTTAGCTGTGGACCAGACCAACAAAAAGTCTTACAAAAAGTTAAGAGAAATAAAAATATTAACAGAGAAATTCTTGCTCCAATACAAAATACTCATTTGAAAGTACGGATTCGCACCGTGCTGTGACCTGCAGAAGCTCCGCTCCGCCTGCCCTGCCCTTCCATCTCTGGGGCGTCTCCACTGTGCCTCACTGGAGCAGTTTCCCTTGTGTTTACCTACCTGTCAGAACCACCATCCCTGTTTGTCTGATTGTCAAACTTCCTGGCCATTGCCGGAATCCGGGGTGCGAGACCGCTTGGATTTCTCCTGGTGACTGTGGCTGACCCTGACGTTGTGGGAGGGATGAAGCCTCCTGGGCTGGCAGAGCTCCGAGTGTGTGAGCTGGGGGCTTGTGGAAGCTTAGAGCAGTCAGGTGCCAAGCTGTTAACAAGGGTGACCCAGTCAGTGAGCCTTTATGCCTGTTTCTTTGGATCACCCTTGTCC
>RJWT010004380.1:0-33580 GCA_004365215.1 Cuniculus paca | reverse complement strand
CTGAACCTAATCAAAAATCAACAACTATCTGTAGACAAGCCACCAGAGGGATTCCAGTGTCTGGAAACTTTATAGCCCATAAATTCAGTCCAATATTTTGGGATTGTTCCCATGGAAAGTAAGAAGTTACATGAGTTAAGATTACTAGATTATTTAAATCAGTGTGAGGACAATAAGGGAAGAGGGACAGAACTACTATATCACAGTCTTCTCCTCTGGGAAACTGCATGGAAAAACTCTGGAGAAACTGATGTGTACATGGGCTATTAACAGCACCGCTGAACACATCCCTATCCTGCAAGGTGCACAGATTATTTGCAAATGAAATACCTAATCCAGTACCATGACTTAACCTGTCTTTGGAGAAAAAGAACAGCTGAGGTATTTTAACTTATCTTTTTTCACTGTGGAAGATAATCCTTAAATAGGATACTCTTCTGATATAGATCAATCTGAGTTTACTGCAATTTTAAGGGTTGGTAACCTGTGAATATACCTACTGTGTGGAATATACCAAACAGAACCATAGACAGCTGGCTCAGTGTAGAGACACTAAGGAAATAACTTTTTGTTAATAAATAAGTTAAACAAGGTTTTTCACAATTTGGTTTGAGTATTTCTAGGAAATATTTAAAAAGCGACAAATTTTATGATATAATTTGGAGAAATGTCATGGAAAAGGCCAAGGTGAATTTCTATAAGGCAGTCAATAGAAAATGTAACCAATGAAAATGATTTTAAGAACATAAGACTTAAAACTTGTTTCTGAATTGTGTTGGAATAAAAAAGGAGAGATATTAGTAATCGGTACCCTCAGGAAGATGAGTGGGAGCCCTCATGAGGAACTCACACACAAGAGTTAGATAATGAGATTGCCAGACCTGTATTACTACTAGCAAGGGGTCATTTGTCCTCTACTGTACAGAGTGCTGTCCTGAGAGTTGTGGCACTAGGCCTCTCAGTGTCCTGACCATGACCACAAAGCCATCAAGCTCCCTCTGCCCAGGTCCCTGACTTGTTGTGTCTGATTTTCTCTCTTAGTATCTGTTTAATTATTCTAATTTTCTTCCATAATGCCTATTTATTTATTTATTTATTTATTTATTTATTTTATGAGCAGGATATATTTATTGAGAGAAAGAAAGCTTTTGTCTGAGAGAGAGACAGAAGGGGTCCTGAGTGGGTTGCCAAAGACTCTGGCTTTTCTAGGGACTTTTATAGAGTAAAACCACGAGGTGAGATGGGTCCTAGAGGGGAAAAACCTGGGAACTCACAAGGCAGAGGGACAGAACTATGGCCAACCAGTAAGATTAATTGTTGAGGTAAAATTGACCAAATCAGGGACAAATGGGGAAGCAAATCATGTAGCAAGCGAGCATTCTTACAGAGCAGTGACTCTTCCTGTAGGGGTTGGGATGGTGGCTCCTGGCTTCAAGGTGATCAACACCTATTTAAAATATCAATCCCTGCTGTTCCCCTGTACAGTGTGGTTGCATTTGTTTTGCCTTTTGTCTTGCAATCCGGCCCACAGAGGGAGGTGTCTGTCTCCTCCAGGGTCCCAAGACATCTGGTCTTCTCCACTGGATCCTTTGAGGGCCTAGCCCGTCTGACTGCCTATAATATTTCTAACTAACTCAGCTGACTATAACAATCCCCCCTCTGAAGAGGTGACCAGAACTGCCATGAGGGAGTAATGGGTGATGACTGATCTGGCTTGTTCAGGCTGAAGGGTGTCATAGTTGTTGAATGGCAGTCAGAGATACTTTTCAGAGGTTCTAATTAATGGCCCTCAGTAGATACCAGGCATTTTCATCTTGGGTGGGCATACAGCTTTAAGTCTGAGGGAGACTAAGCCAAAGAAACAATTAAGTATAAGTATGCATGGGCCAAATAATAGAATCAACAGGATTATTATGAGTACCGTTAACAAAGACTTTTACCAAGAGGAGCTGGAATTAATTCCTATAAGGATGAAGTCCAGGGAATTTTAGAATCTGACAAGTTATTGATTTGTCATCTAATATCTTGAACAGTTATTGAGATATTAGCAGAAGTATCAGGAATGTACACACATTTAGTTCTTACAATTGCATAAGTACCTCCTGTGCTGTTGGAATGTCTAATGTCATCCGATTTTGGAGGATTACCTGTCTCATTAATTTTATTTATTTATTTAGGAGAAAAAGACCAGCTGTGGTGTCATTTAAAGCCCACTGAGTACAGCTAGTTAAGGCCTCAATATATGTCATATAACTTTTTTCTGGATGAGATCTAGTGGATCCCAGTAAAAGGAACCTAAAAAGAATCTAGCATATTAGCTATTGGTTTTATCTGTGTGATGCCTGGGGGTTTGGCACCTTCTAGGCAAGAACAAACTTTAATCAAAGCATATATAATCAAAGTTTGTATACAGAGGCATGGATAATCAAAGCATGAGCAGTAAAGCTGATAGGTAAATTTAGAAACTGTTTCTAAGTTATAGCAGTTGTAACCGATTGGCTCTTAGGTCCTCATTGATGGAGTCTGACATTTTGTCATAAATCCCTCTAGGCTTAGTTATAATTATCTCTAAATTTATGATACTGTAGGAGAACCAAATTAATGCATTATTTTGACAATAAACTTAAGTTTTCATATATAAACAACATGTACTGTATTTGTAAAAACCGGTCTCAGCATCATTTTGATCAGTGCTGCCATATATATATCTATATATATATATATAGATATATATATAGATATAGTTGCCAACTGCTCATAATGCCTTTTTAAAAAGTAATTATTAGGTAGTATTTACCATTTTATATGACAAATATTTCCTTTTAAAATGTCATCACTATAAAACATCCAACATATATGAAAGATGACATACATTTATAGGTATAGTTTGTGGGATACGTTTTTAAAGCATCCTACCATACAAGTTGGAAACCCCCTGAACACTTTCCCCTCATTCCAACACACCCCAGAGAAGAGCGCTGCCCTCTTTAATCATTCCCTTGCCTTGTTTTACACTTTTATTACCTCTGTGTCTATCCCTTAGTATTTACTCATGATTTACATTTACGGGCTGTTTGCTTACTGCTTCTTTTGCTCCTGATATACTTTTGAGAATTCTTCATGTTAATGCATGCAACTGAAGCTAATTCAATTTCACTGCTATGCATCTTCCAATGTATAAATACAACACAAGTTGTTTATCCGGGGATTTGAAGGGTGCTTAATTTGTTTCCGGGTTTTTAGTTCACAAACAATGCTGTCGTAAACACTCTTGTATGTGCTTCCTGGTATATGTGTGCAAAAGTTCTGAGGAATATGCCTAGAAATTGCATTGCTGTGTCACAGAGTTCAAATTTACCATGCAATGCCAAACTTGTGAGTGACCATCTCTATTATTTCTTATCTGATGAACATTTGGTATTATCTGGTTTTTTAATTTTGCCAACTTGATAAATAAGAAATGGTTTTAATTTACATTTCTATGATTAATGAGATCAGGCATCTTTTCATATTTATCCCAGAATAGAGAGTTCAGGGGATAGTGCATTGCAAATCAGTCAGGAAATAACTGATGAATAACTGTTACTCTCTGTGGAAAAATCGAATCAAAATGAATCTCCACCTCATATGAACAAAATCTCTCTTTCAGTTGGATTAAAGACATAAGGCAAAGCTATAAAATATTTAGAAGGTAATTCAGAAGAACACCTTCATTGCCACAGATTCTTCAAGGGTTCCTTTAGCAAAACACAACTATTACCAAGAAAATACTGTTGAAGTCTGCTAAAATAACATTCAGTACATTCTTGACTCTCTGATCTGTGAAGGTCATTACATCATAAATCTATTTTCCATATATGTGTGAGTTCTGTATTCTCTCAATTCTGTTTGTCTATTTGTCTAGCTGAAAAACAGCATCATCACATCTTACATAAAAAGTTTTACAGTGATTTCTGATAAGGACAGTCCTTTAATCTCACATTTTGGGAATGTTTTGATTACTTATGGCTCTTTTGTTCTCCCTTAAAATTTTAAAATCAACTTATTAAATTTCCACAAAAATGATCCTGTCAGAACTTCTGTGGGAACTTGTTTAAATCTGATCAGTTTGGGGACCTCCAGTTTGGAGATCAGGTTGGTGAATATTGAGTTTCTATCCATGAATGTGGCGTATTTATCCATTTATCTCAGTCTTTTTATGTCTTTTCTAACAGTTTCTAGTTTATACCTTAGAAGTCCTAAATACTTTGAGTTTATTGTTATTTTTATAAAATATATTTATGTGCATTTTCCATTTTTATTTCCTAGTTGACCTACGTTGTGGAGAAAGTCAAAAGACTTTCTGAATTGATTTTGTTTTGAGAAAACTTTCTAAACTTTTACTTATTCTAATAAGATCTTTTGGATTTTCTGCATAGATAATTGATTATTGTATTAGTAAATATTTATTAAGGGCTTCCTCTGCTCCAGGCACCAGTCAAGACCTGGGGGATTTCATAGTGAATTAAGAAAAAAATTCCTGTCCCAGTAGCAGTTATATTTTCAAAGAGGGAGACATATAATATATAAAATATACAAAGTGTTGGAGAAGATAAAGTAGAATGGGAAAAGGTACTAGAAAGTAGCAGATGAGAAAGGAAATTAATTTTTAAATAGGGTCGTCCTGTTTGAAATCATTTTTGCAATGATCTGAAGGAGTAACTCGTGAAAGGAGGCTTACAAGGAAGCTGCAGGCAGAGAGAACAGTAAACGCAAAGGCACTGAGGCAGGAGCTTGACCAGTTTTTTGGGAGGCAACAAGAAGACAGTGGGGCCAGGAAGAAGTCAAAAGAATGAAGACAGAAGGGGGATTTGGGTCTAACCTATCTATTTATTAAAACTTTTTTTTTAAATACTGAACTGTTTAGAACAACCAATAGAATGTCCAAATAGAGTAGTGACAGAGGGCATTCTTGCTTTATTCTTTACCTTAAAGGAAATGTTTTCAGTGTCACCACAAATTATAGTATTAATTGCAAGTTTATCTTTTATGCAGTTAGGCAAGTTTTTTCCCTATTTCTGATTTACTGAAGCATTTTGTATCATGGCTGGGTATTGAATTTTATTATGTATTACTTTTTTTTAATTGATGATGTGAACATCCATTAAATTGTGAAATAAAGCAATTGACTTCTAATATTAAATTTTGTATTCTTTGAATGAACAAAATGTGTCAATGGTATATGAGTAAAATATAGAAAGCAATACACACACATACACACACATTGCTGGATTTAAGTTGCTGAAAATTTGTTTAGGATTATGCACTTCAATTCATAAATAAGATTATTCTATAGTACATGTTTTTATACTGTGTTGGATTTTCCCACTAGTTGGATTTTCCTACTGTTTCTATTTCTTTATTCTCTGTAAATTGTTTTTGATGCCTATGTGTGTTTCCTGAATGGTTGGTACTACTGGCCAATGAAACTGTCTGAGACTGAAACTTTTCCTGATAGAAAAATTTATGGAAGATTTATAAATAATGATTATATTGCTTTAATAATTACTATCAGTTTATAAGTATTATTCTGACTTCATTAAATCTTTTGGAGTAAGCTGGGGATGTGGCTCAGTGGTGGTAGGACATTTACCTAGCATTTGCAAGCCCTGGGTGTGTTGGGGAAAAAAAGATCTTGGAGGTTTCTCATTTTTTGTCAATATTCCAAAACATTCTCCATGTCTTTAGAGATATCTGTTTCCTAAATACCTGACTTAGTAATATTTTGTGTGCATAGGGGTATTGGTAAACTGGGGTATAATTCTTTTAAAATTTTTCTCTATTCTGTGTAACTAATTTTTTAGACTTTCTGTTTTTAGGAGGACCATTTTTACTATTTATATCTTCCATGCTTAGCCATTTAATTGTCTTGAAAAAATACGTTAATATAAGTAAGCATAATATTGCTAATAATGCTATTTTTTTATGTTTGTGGTTACCTTTCTTCATTTTTTATTTTACACATTTTTAATCTGACTTATTCCTTGAACTTGTTAACAAATTTTCTTATCTTTTTTAGTAACCAGAGTTTTGACATGTTAATTTCTATTAATTTTATGTATTTAAGCTATTTTTCTGTTATTATTAATCATTGCCTTTTGTTTGTCTTAAATTTGTTTCATTCTTTTAACTCCTTAAATTAGCTATGTCACTTATCTCTTCACTGTCTATCAATATATATTATGAGGTGGTGAATTTTTCCATAAACTTTTTGGAATTAACCCATGCTCTTAGATGTGTAGGGTTTTGTTAATACTATTTTATAGATATTCTTTAATGTAGTATTCAATTTCCTCTTTTATGTAAGAATTTCATATCAATTTTAAGGCTACAGAAATTGTTGGCTCAAGTTTTTGTTTTGTTTTATTATCAATTTCTTGCTTTATTATAATCCAATGAAAGAATTCTGTGCTTTTCAACCCTTGAGAGTTAATCATAGTTTTCCTTGTAGCAAAATTTTAATGTCAAAAACATTTTTTAATGTCCAATTTTTGTAATTGTTTCATAGACTTTTCATATCTTTATTGGGTTTTTGCTAACTTAATTGATCTTGTGCTGCAAAAGCCTGCTACTTCTACATTTCTATCTATTTCTCTGTAGAATTCCAGTGGTTTTTAACATATGACTTACATGACGCTATGCTAACTAGGACAAACCTGTTCATTGTGGATCACATTTACTACTCTACAAGTTCCTTCACTTTCTCATTTAATTTGTTTGCTTTAAATTTGGTGTAACTGATATCAAGATAACAATCCTTGCTTTGTTTTTGTTGTTGTTATTTACTTTTCCTAGGTTGCTTTTGCTCTTCCTTTTATTTTCAGCTTTTCTACATGATTCTGTCAATTTCTTCTTAAGGCAAAAGACTTGATTAATGTACATAACAGATATTTGAGAAAAATAAACCTGAAGTATGTTTTAGTTATAAAAAGAACAGCCGGAATTCTTGGGAATTTTTCCATTTTAAGTATTTTTCCTTGTAAGGGATTAAGTAATATGACCCAGTGCCACTTAAAACATATTCCTTATGCCCAAGAGACACAGAGAGGCAAAGGGTTACAAGTGTTTCCCACGAAGAAATGCAGAGTAAGCTCTTTTCATGACCATTTGTTAATGTCTGAACAAAGGTTAATCTATTTCTTTTTTAATTACCGCAAACTAGAAAGTGAATTGCCAGACAGATTTACACTAGTGTTATACATCGACCCTCTAATTTAGACTTCTTATGGTCTCTCCCTGCTTAGAAATATTTTTGGAGATAGAAAAACAAGTACTTAGGGAATCTGCTGAAACTGTGTTATTTAATTCTTTAGCTGTTACTGTCCTCCGAGCAATGGTGTTTCTCTTAAGAAATAATCATTGCCATAATCATATTCTACTGAGGACCCATTAATTTACTTATTAAAATATTTATTGAGATATGTATGCACTATCAAGTGGTTTATAGAAATTCACTTTCTAACTTAATCTTCACAAATTTGTGAGAGAGTGTATCAAACCACATACTGAAACTCAGCAATCTGAAGAATGATACGGTGCATAAACAACAAAGCCATAATTTGAGGCCATTTTTTGAATTCCAAGTCCTTTCCTCTTTTAATATACCTTATGTCTTCACAGTAGATACAAATAGATTATATAGAAATATTAATGGTGGAAAAAGTAATGCTCTATATTGCAATTTGAGATCTTATCTGATTTTCCTAGCTAGTTCATACTTAAAAATAAAAGACCTCTATGAATAAATGATACTGGGTAGTGCTTATGGAAAACCATCAAAAGTACCCTTTAACCAATTTTCTGATTACTCTAATTTCTCTTTTTGGATATAAGCAGACCGTTGGTTAGCCATAATACTTAACCTTTTCCTGTAAAAGAAAAATTTCTCTGTAGTGATTTTAATGGTATAAACCTTGCCTTTATAAGCCGTACAACAATATGAAAATAACACATAGTTCCACATTTTGGAGAGTCACCAAACATTAGAGTGTATGTATATGTATTGTGGTAGAGTGGGGGATAGGAAGAACACAAATATATCATTTAAAAGTAAGATAAGATAAAATAAAACTTGCGTAATATATTAGATTTCCATCACTGTGACAATGTACTTGAGAAAAATTAACTTAAAGGAGGAGAGGGGCAAGGGATAAGTCTAAGCATATTGTGGATTTTACTGTATCCATCAGATGAATGCTACCCTCAAAAGTATCCTAACACTGCGTAACACTGCTTCGTGGGATTTTACAAAGTAAAAAATGTACACATTACCAAACACTTAAGGTATGTGGTGGATTGATTATTGTTGTAAGGAAGCACATCCCTATACCCTGGTCAATGCTATAAAAATGTGTATTGATCACTGTTCAGCACAAGACTATTGCAAGCTACCGGTCTCCTTTGGTGGAGCTTTCTGTGCCTCACTTCAACTGATGGTGTTTCCATGTTTCAGAATACACATATACATACACTAACGAAAATGCTTACACTACAATTAGTTTATTTAGAGATTAATGTCAGAAAATACTAATCTGGAAGTAGGGAAATAAAATACTGAAAAGAAAAGGAAATGAAGTGTGCATTATCAAGCAAAATGTAATTTGGGGCAACTGGAGCATAATCTTAGTAAGGAATTTGTCAACCTTGTGTAGAATATGCCTTAGTTTTTCATTTGAGGGGTGAGGAAAGTCGAGAGATTATATATTAAATACTGTCACTGACAGATGAGGGAGGTAGTGGTGGGATTATCCATTAATTCTTGTCACTGATTGATTAATGTTCTCAGCTGTTAATTCTGAAGTACTTCAGCCCTCCCTTACCCAAGGCGAAAAAGAGCCTACAGGATAAGAGTACTGAAAGTCAGTCACCAGACCAGTAAGGATGGAAATATTAAGCAGAGGAGACATCTGCAGAGAACAGATCAGTTTCCTGTTTTCCTTAAATCTTCACTGAAACAGAAGAGCTCGACAAAATACTGAGTAGACGTTAAGTCCCCTAAAGTAAAGGACTCTGCTTCTGGACTGCTTCATTCAAGCCCTTACACATAAAATACACAGTGAAAGCTCCATGGATGGTCTTGATAAATATACTTTAATCATCGGACATTGATTCCAGTAGTTGTTTCTTTAAGAAGCAAAAACAAGCTGGATGTGGTGGCACACTCCTGTAATCCTAGCACTGGGAGGCTGAAGCAGGAGAATCGTTGTGAGTTCGAGACCAGCCTGGGCTACAAAGTGAGCTCAAGACCAGCCTGAACTGCATAGTCTCAAAAGGACAAAAAAAAAAAAAAGGCAAAACAATAACAAAATCCCACATAGAGTTACGGTTCAACAGACATGTGAACTACTTTCCCTTTAAATCCTGGAAATTCATGGGAAAGTGCAAAAGTTCATTTTAAAAACTGGTAACAAAAATTTGTTCATAAAAAATCTTTGTAAATTTGTCACGAAGTCATTATGTTGTTCAAACTACTACTCTAAAGCTAAAACCACATTGGTTTCCAGTCAACAAACATTTAAGGAATATTTATTTACAGAAGGAAGGATTATGCTTGGTTTGAAAGTCAGGAAAAAGTAACAAAGGGCCTTTTAAAATATATATTTTTATTTTTATTTGACACACATAATTGTAGATCTGCATGGGGTATGAGGTGATATTTTAATACATGTATACAATATGTAGAGATCAGATTAGGGTAACAGCATACCTATCATCTCAGACATGTATCATTTCTTTGTTTTGGGATCATTCAAAATCCTCTCTATTAGCTATGCCAAAACATTCAGTTAATTGTTGTCAACTATAGTTATCCTAGTGTGCTACAGAGTGCTGGGACTTGATCCTCTTATCCACCTGCACCCCTATACCCTTTGTCTATCCTCTCCTAGCTCTCTGTCTCCCACATTGTTCCTGGTTCTCATAACCACTGTTTTACCCAACACTTCTTTGAGTTTAACTTTTAACTTCTTCATAAAAATGAGTGTGTGTTTTTGTGTTCTTATAGCTGATGTTTTTCTGATAGAATGTCCTCCAGTTCCATCCACATTGCTACAAATGAAAAAATTTCATTCTTTTTATTGTTGAATTACACTCCTTACATTCACAATTTCTTTAATCATTCAGCCATACCTAAGGTGATTTCATATTCCATATATTGGCTGTTACTTGAATAGTCCTGCAATAAACATTCAAGAACAGATATCTCCTAGACATGCCAATTTCAGTTCAGATACATAGGATTGGTGCATCGCGATGGTTTTAGTTCTAGATTTTTAAGAACCTTCATACTGTTTTCTATAACGGTTGTACTAACATACATTCCCAACAGTATAGAAGAGTTTCAAAGGGTACCTTTCAGTGCAAGACAATAAATACATGGGAATGTTTAGGACCAACAGCAGTGGACATGGTATACACAATTTAAACATGAGAATACTTTACGCCCTGAATTGCTCCCAAGTAAACACAGGATCCCCATCAGCCACAGTTATTCTAGTGTGCAGCCTTCTGCAATGACTCAAAATTGGTAAAGGTCTGCCTGCTTTTGACACATTTGATTAGCTTTGCCAGGTGAGCCTCTTACCATTAGAGATCAGCAGTTGAGTGAGTTATGCACTCCTATCTTTAAATGTTAGAGTGATCCAGTAGGATATATAGCAATGTAAATTTGAGCAAAATAAATACTCAGCATACATGTTTCCTCTGTTATACTATTAAGTAAACCTGCATGTATACTATCCTCATATTCAGCAGAGCCCTGGTCTCAAGGAGGGCTCAGTGTCACAAATGACTATTTCCTCCAGAAACACAGCTGAAGACCCTACAGTTGGAACTCTGCCATGTAAGAAATTAGGGAGAACAGGGTACTGGATAAGTCTGTAACCAGGGTCTAGTGTACGTATTGGTCTCAGTGACTGGTCCCGTAGCCAATGGCAGGGACTGCCTTCTTTTATAAAGATTCTTCGTACTTGTTTTCATGTCCAATCACTCAGCTTTTTATAATATTGGTCCTGATTAGAAAGATAATTTTCAAAAGGCCATTTATTTCTGGTTTTTGGTATTTTAAATCAAGAACAATGATGTATAAATACGATGATTTCTCAATTTATTATCTTTGTGAACTTAATAAAAATCAGTGGTAGTGGAAATCATTTTAAATATAGGTGTAATGATTAGGTTACAGATGGCCCCAAAAGTCTTAACCAAAATGCTGTTCCAACTGTAAGAGCAAACCCAGCCACTCAATATTATTTCCATGGGAAAATGTGACAAGAAGGCCCAGTTTTGAATCATACGGGTCCAGTCTCCAATATAGTAAGAACTCTGAAATCTATCTGCTTGGTGCAGGAAGCTGAGAAATTGGAGGCCTTTGAGAAAGCAAGGACTGATGTCAAATTAAAGTGCAGCACAGAAATTAAGTGGAGGGCTAATAGGATAGGGGACAAAAGCTAAAGGGATTTGGGGACCCAGTCACACAATTATTTTGATGCTCATACCTACTCCCCAGTCTCTCCTTTCTTTTATTCTATAACTCTTGCTTCCTTGGCATTGGTAGAAAGTCTTGCTGATACCCAAAACATAGACACTTTAAGACAAGAAGGTAGAAAGGAAATGGCTCAGGAAACACTAAGTGGACATTTTTGTACTCATTTAAAAAAATGAAGGCAGACAAAAATTGGTAAAATCATACTTTGGAAAACTGGCCCTATCTACTTAAGATGAAAATACACATTCTTTTTAATCTCACAGTTCTACTTCAACAGAAATAGAAGCATGTATTCATCCAAAGAATGCACTAGAATATTCATGGAAGCAATACTTATAAGACAGATTAAAATTTTCCAAATGACTATAAAGAGTAGAGTGGATCTATGAATTGTGATAGTCATATGATGGAATATCTGCAGCAACAAGAATAAATAACATACAACAGTATGATGAATCTTACAACAGTAGTATTGAATGAAAAATTCTGACCAGAAAAGATTACCTATGGTTTGATTCCATTTACTTAAAATACAAAAGCAGGTAAACTAATGGATATTATTTGTAAGTGGGGCAGTGTTTTCCTTTGAAAGTTGTAGTGATTGGGAATCCAAGAAGACCTCCTGTCTGAAAATACTGTTTCATGGTCTGGGTACTAGTTAAGAAAGTGACTCTGTTTGTAAATATTCCCCGCACTGTAGACTTCTGACATATGCACTTTTCTGTATGTGTATTGTATTCCAGTAAGTTTGTGTGTGTCATGTTTTATTTTTACAGCCAACAAAGAAAAATGATCACTTTAAACAGCTGATTATTGCAACACATCTACAGGAAAACAAACCTTCTCTTGCCTCTGAGTAATTAGGTCTGGTATCATCTCTTAAGTCTCCCTAATTTCAAGCTAATCATTCAGAGAACTACTCAGTCAGAAGCTTCCTGAATAATTCTCAAGCTCCCCTTTCCTCCCAAATGTGCTTCATCTCACCACTACATCCCCACCACCCCCATGTGACCTCCACCTCACCCCAGGGTAGGTGAATCAGCCAGCACACCTGTGTCCTCCACCCCCCACACCTCCCACTGAGAATCTGCATGGCTAATGCTGACACCTTGTCTTTCACAGTCTCTCAGCAACCGCCTTAATCAACCCTGCTTAGATCTGGCAATCATCGGAGGGATGAGCCTATCCCTGCCTGTCTGACAGATATCCCAGGGCCCTGTAGAAGAGAGCAGAACCTCTTTATTCCTCTCTGTCCTTGAAGCAGACACAATAAAACCAAATAATTACAAAATCTGTATCCAATCACATGTTTCCCACAACTCAGTCCTCAGCATTTAGAAATGTGCTGATCTATGATCGGATACTAATCTGGTTCTTTTCTATATAAAGAAAAATATCACAATTAATTCACTGAGCTTTCACGAGAACTGCCCAAATCAAAAAGCTTTTTGTGTCTACTTAGGCTCTACAATACCCCGTTTGATAAACTATCTATGCTAAGCATTGGCCGCATAACTGAATTTAGACTCATGGGAACCTTGGTTTGGTTTACGATGAATATGAGATAGACTAGAACTTAATTCCTAGAGAGTTTTGAGCCCTGCCTCCAATTCACCAGGGTCTGTTTTTTAGAAAAAATATAAAAAAACCAAAAGAGCACACACCATGTACAATTGTACACCATTGTTGTTTATGGGATATGTGAAAAATGTGAGGAACCAGGCATATACCCCAGCTGGAAGGCAGACTACTGTTTGGCCTTTTAAAATAATTAAATGTGAACACAGCAGTAATTTGATGCAAGTAGAAGTTGGTCTATAAATGTGTCCACTGGGTCCTATTTCTGTTCTTTTCCCAGCAGCAGCTACATAGGAGTCAGATCTTCTTTATTAAATGGACAGTGGAGAGGAGTGGATAACCCAGGATTAGAATATTGGAAAAACTTGCACTTCTTAAATCTAAATTTAATTTATGTGCATGTATGCATGTATTATACACTATGTGTATAATAAACTACCCATACCCATATACAGAGACAGAGAAGACACAAAAATGGCAGACTTTGTTTAGACATCCACTATGGGTCACATGAGGAGGTACAACAGTGAACAGGCTAAAGATAACCAAGTCTATGTCCAAACAGATCAGCCCCAATGCTCCTCATCCTGTCCTCATGTCCCTTTGGATATGAAACCTTTACTGAGCATAATTATAATTTAAATGTATCCAGAAAAGCTCATGCTTTAGTTTTCTATCAAAAACAAGGTTCTGCAGAAATATGACATAAAAGAGGTTTCTTTGGGAATTGGGCACAGTGCTGCGGATGGTGCTGGCAACATATTCTTCTGGTGAGTTTTCCCCACTATGGATTATATGATACCACCAACTTATTTCCCAAGCACTTCAGCCCTCCCAGAAGTACTTTTCATGTGGCTATCCCAGAACAAAGCAGATCTACAGAAACGGCGACTCAGTGGAGACATGTAGACCAACTCCACCACACCTTGTTCTTGAGGACGAGTTTTGATCTTAGAGTGGTTCTGTCCCTCAAAGTCCTATGTAATCTCCATCCATTCTGCTCTTCCCTTCGCCTTCTGATTTCATCCCTCTTCTTCTTGGTCACTTCCCTCAAGCCTTATAACCCTTCATGCTTTCTAGTTTTCTGATTCATAGTAGTATGAGAGCCTTTGCACATGCCAATGTCTGTATGGATCACAGCACTATCTCTCTCTCTCTTTCTCTCTCTCTCTGTCTGTCTCTCTGTCTCTGTCTCTCTCTGTGTGTCTTTATTCGAAGGTCACTTTAGTGATGTCTTCCCTGACTACCAAGTTTAAAGCCATATGTCATAACTGCTTCTATTGCTTACTATCTTCCTTTCTTGCTTGCTTTTTCTTTCAAGTTAGTACTATCTTGCAGCTATATGTTGTACTTATCTTTTCAACACATTTTCTATTTCCCTTTACTATGCCCTACATGAACATAGAAGTTTGAGTTTCTACTTTATTCTTGGCATCTATTGTGTACTTGGCAAACAGAAGGCACTGAATCAGTTGAAGAATGAATGCATTATTTAGTGGACTGACAGATGGGCTTCATCTTATTCCTTAAGGCCTGGATTTGCTTTGGCAAATTTCCTTCAATATCAGCACCAAAAGCCCTCTTCTTTTGGAGCTGAGATCCTGACCCTGAGAGTCCCCTGAGTTTATTTCCCACTGTTTCCTAACAGACTTTTTTCATAATGCTTACTGCCTGAATTTCTGAGTACTTCTATCCCTAGATATTCCTTCAGTAGCATTCATTACCTGGTCTGTAGGGTCATTCATTACCTGGTCTTCATTTAGTTAACAAAAAAATTTTAAGTGACTTTAATATATGGAGATGTAGGCAAACTCCTAGAGACAAAAAGGTGAAGATGATAGAAACTAGATATATAGAATTTCTTGTTGCCTCAGTACCCTGATTTGTTGTTCAGGTGAGATCTTTTCTTCTTCTGGAACAGCCATATCCATCCCTAAAGGTGAGGGTCCACTTTAAGGACCAGGTTCTTTCCAGCGTGCCACATGCTGCTGCAGTTAACAAGCCATGTCTGACAGTCTAAAATTGGAGGCCAGCCCCAAATAATGGCTACTGCAGAAATCACAGAAACACTCAAGAACCCTATATTGTTGATTGTGTTCCTGTCGACTTTCCTTTGTTTTGTTTTCAGGAATACTCACCACTTGTCTTGCACAAATTCAAAATGTCATACTTAGAAAACTCATTTCTTCTTTGCTTTTCTCCTTTAGGACATTCTTTGCTTAACTACTTACACACACCAGATTTGTTCCAACAGCCAAGGGTTTAGCTCTCATGAATCTGAAACTCACCCAGTGGCTTAGAAGAAGAAGCTCACCCTTTGGCTCCACTGTTCTGTTTGTACAAGTTACTGCTCTTGTGGTTTTAATACTCACCAGGTATTTTAATTACTAAAACTCATTACTTTCTACAAAGACTCCCAGTCATAGAAATATAAAATATGCTCTGTTTCATGAGAAATCAAGGACTGATCTGAAAAATAAAAATTAATCTAATGCAAAGGTCATGGAATAGTCCACCAGATAATCCTTTCCAGATCCATTCCTTATCTGGATGTTGACAAAGCCATTAACATCTTGAGTTCACAAGTCCTCTACAACCAATCACATTAGTCAAATTCAAATGCCATCAACTTATCTTTGCTTTCTTTTCCTAAGAAGAATGATAGAAAGGAAAAATACCCTGTGCGTCTACATCACCTGCATGCTACATGACTGCATGTACTGAGCCAATGGTTAACTGTGCAATCACAGTTTCCATTCATGCAATGGGTGACCATATCAAGCACAGTGCACAGAAGCAGATGAAATATGTTCAGGTTTTTTCTTTTTTTTAATATGTCAGGCCACAGTTTTCCCATATAAGTAGATAAAGGTTTCTTTGACCATATTATAACTGGGGATTAGCTTTCTTCTAATGCAGACCCAAGTTGAATGCACTGTATTATAAATAATCTGCTTTCCTTAGTCTCACAAATGGAGTAGCAATTTTGAAATCTAAGAAAAGCAGCCAAAGTGGTGGTTTCATTTTGCTACCTTCCAGGGCAAATGCCTAGCTGCCCACCTCTTAGTTCAAGTTAGATTGAGGCTACACTGAGTTTATATTCCCACATTATCCTGAGGTTTCAGCTCCAGAAAACAGATCCAGTATGGATCTTTTATAACTTTAATAAACACTCCCTAGAAAAGCTTTGTAGTTTCCAGATCTCAGAGAACATACAGGTTCATCATCTATCAACAGTAGGAGAATGAATTTAATCATCATAAGGATCTAGTAATAAACTCTACTTTCTCCTTTCATTCACCTGGATTGTTCCTTAAGTAGTGTTTTCTTTCCAGATTCTTCAATCATTCCCCTTCCTGTGACTAGTTTTTCTGAACTCTCTGAAAAATAAAGATTAATCCAATGCAAAGGTCATGGAACAGCCCACCAGATAATTCTTTCCAAATTCCTTCCTTACCTGGTTATTCACAAAACTACTAACATCTCAAGTTCACAAGTCCTATACAACCAATCACATTAGCCAAACATGACTGACAATAAAAGCTTCTCAGATATAGTGACCTCATCAAGCTTTCAATGGATTTTTCCTTTTCCTTGTTGCTAATATCTTTATAAAGAGTTAAAATGCTCAGTGGTTTCATTCCTCATCTCATGGTTGCTTCTTAGTATCCTGCAGTTTGAATTCTACAGCCAGCAATTAATTATGCTTTCCAAAGTCACCAATGAATTTTTAAATACCAAAAGCATTATACTATCTCAAGATGCTTCTTCAATATTAGACACTATTGGTTTTGGCTTTGTGAAATGTTCCTCTCTGGGTGTCTGTTGCTACATACTGTCTTTTTCCTGGAAGTTTCCTCTTCACTTTTTCTCCATTAAATATTTCTCAAAATTCAGTCCTTGGGGTCTCTGTCTTTTATTTAATATACTCTACTTCAGTGATTTCTTTGAAAACTTCAGTTGTCTCTTCTGAAGAAAATCATTCTTTGTATGTACATTTCTCCCAAGCTGTGAACTCATATCCCAATTACTTGTTATTCTTCATTATACAAATATCAAAGCTGACACCATCAAGGAGCATCTATCTTTCATCATTCAACTAGCAAGTAAATTGTGTTAGCTCTACCTCCACAGTGCTGCTCACAACTCTCTTTTCCATCCTACCCATCTACTGTTATCCCATTCAGATCCCCCTCTGCTCCTTCTTTGCAATAGCTCCTGGCCAGCCAGGGTTCCCTGACTGCAGGTCAGGCTGGCATCTCTCACCTATTTATACAAACTCATGTTGAGTCCAGAATTACTCTATTGCAATACTGTACTGCAGTCCTAAATAGCTCCCTCTACTGGATGAAATTTATTTTTTTTAATTTTTTTTAAGAGAATAAAACCAAACAAAATAAAACAGAATAAAGCTAATAAAAAAAATGGTGAAAGTAATACAGGACTTCAAAGCAAAATAATAGAAAATCAACAATGGTTACCATAATATATCTTATTTTCAAAATAGCTGCCCATACCATCTGACCTAATAAAATCAAACAAAACTGAACAGAATAAAACTAATCAAAACAAAACAATGAAAGTGATACAGGACCTCAAAACAAGATAATAGGAAATCAACAATGGTTACCATTTTATCTTTGAAATAGCTGCCCATGCCTTCAGATACAATAAAATGAAAACAAAACAGAATAAAACCAATCAAAACAAAACAATAAAAATGATACAGGACTTTAAAACAAGATAATAAGGAATTATCAATGGCTACCACCACCCCTTTTTAGACGTTTCCTCCCCTTTCACTTTCACAATAGCTATTGTATATTTTGTATCCCACTTTCAGTTTTTATACTAGGAAGACAACACAATGTTCACCTATGTGAATCAGAACCATTTCACCCAAGAGCATGATCTCAAGTTGTATCCATTTACCTACAAGAGCCTCGTGATTATCTTTCTTTATAGCTGAGGAGCTTTCCATTGTACAAAAATGCTGTAACTTTCTTATCCATTCTGTGGTTGATGGGCAAGCTACCCCTGTTTCTTTCTGGTTCCCTGTCACATGGGGCATTGTTTTCTCTCCTTTGATTTTCAGTCTATGAATTTCCTTTTGAATTAATGTGTTTCTTGTACATCACATATTGATGGATCTTGTTTCTCCCTGTGTTTCTTTTTATTGGTGAATTGAGGCCATCCAAATTAATGGTTATGGGCAAATGCATTGGTTCATCTCTTCCATGCTTTTATCCTGCCATTGGCTCCCTACTTTCCCACTCCATTCAATTGTCTATGCCACTCAGTGATCCTACTCTGCTGCTGTGCCTAAAACTATGGTCATTTTTATCTCTCTCTAGAATGTCCTTTAGTATTCTTTGTAGGGTTGGTTTGGTGGTCATGAATTCCTTCAGTTGATCTTTGTCATGGAAGCATTTTATTTCTCCATTATTTTTGAAAGTTAGTTTTGCAGGATACATCAATCTGGGTTGAGAATTGTTTTCTTTCAGGACTCCTCTTGAGTTGATGGTTTGGGTTGAGAAGTTTGTTGTGATTCTGGTGGGTTTTCCTTTATAGGTGATCTGTTTCTTTTTCACTAACAGCTTTAATATTCTATTCTTGTGCTGAATTTCTGGAATCTTGATTATTATTATTATATATAATAATACATCTCAGTGTAGATTTATTTTGGTTATGGCTAGTTGGAGTTCTATATACCTCACTTATTTGTATGTCAGGTCCTTTTCCTATACTTGGGAAGTTTTCTGCTATTGCTTCTATAAATAATCTCTATATGTCACTTGTGTTGACACCTGCTTTTTCATTGACACCTATCACTCTAAAGTTATTTTTCTTTGCATTGTCTTACAGCCATTGAATTATTTCCTGATTCCTTGTTATTTTTAAGAGATCTTCCCTTTCACAATCACTAGCTGCCATCTTGTCCTCAAGGTCTAAAAGTCTATGTTCAGTTTCTTTCAAGCAGTTTTGTCAGCTTCCAATGGAGTTTTGAATTTCCTGGATATTTCTTTGAGTCTGCTTCATGCATTTCAATTCTTCTCTATATTGTTCATGCAAGGTTTCTCTCATCCTCCTATGCTGGGCTGGCTTCTTCTCCCCAGCTGTCTACTGGATGAAATTTAACCTCTCAGTTCACCTTTCAAGCCTTCACTTCACACCTTTACACATTCCTGGCTAGTATTCTCTTATGGTTCCCAAATGCATTCTCAACTCCCCATGATGTTTAAAGATCCTATTTTCTTTGTCTAGAATATTTTCCCTACTCTCCAATTTTGTCTACTTAATGGCCCAGGTCCAGCTTCAAATTCACTCCCTTTGTCTTGCGTGATTACCAGTGCTCCTCACCTTTATTCCCATAGATCTTTACAGACCATGACCACCTTCAGCACAGGTGCTTCATTATACTGGAGACCTGAGTCAGTGCTTGGCATACACTGCTCCATGAGATCATTCACTTTGAAAATATTTACCGAGTGCTTGTCATACACTGGACACTGTTTTGTTTTTGTTTTTGTTTTTGTTTTGCGGCACCAGGGATTGAACTCATGACTTTGCACTTGCCGGGCAGGCTCTTAGACCGCTGAGCTAGATCCCCAGCCCTGTTTTTGAGACAGGATCTCACTATGCCGTTCAGGCTGGCCTTGAGCTCACTTTGTAGCCCAGTCTCAAACTCACAATGATCTGCCTGTCTCAGCCTCCTGAGTACTGGGACTACAGGCGTGAGCCACCACGCCCAGCTTCGGACAATGTTTTAAATGTTGGCAATATGTTGGTGGACCAAATAGTCACAATCCCATCCAAATAGGGTTTCTAGTTTAGGGAAAATTATAACAGAAAACCACAATAAATATGCAGCAAGTTTTTTTAACTTCACTGTTTTTCCTATACAATCTTTATTAACCCCAGAAGTAACTGCTTAATATATTATTGAAAAAAATTAATATTATAGTGATCTGATATATAATGTAGTCCTCTTTTATAGTTTTTAGTAAAGGATAAAGACTAAAGAAAGGCTAGAGAAATATGGTGCATATAATTATGTGTAAGTGTGTCATTCTGAGGTTTTTGGAGGAATACAAGGGAACTAGAAAAGATAAATATACTATGAGAGGACATGGAAACACCCTGCTGAGTAAAACAGAGTCCTGAGCAGTAGTTCAGGGGGGAATCTTCTGTTGCCTCTTGTGAAAACTCTGCTAATGATCCCAGAAATCACAGATTTTTGTGTCCAGTGTCCTGCAGCAGTGCTGAGTTTTCCAGTAGCTGCCTGGACTCTTCAGATATTGTGGAGTTTGCAGTTGCATTGTGAGGCAATCTGAATAAAAGGTGGCCACTCAGTTCTGTTGCAAATGAGAACAGCATTAATTTAGAAAAGAGGGGAGGAGAGGCAACCATTAGTGCTACTTCAAATTCATTGTAACTGATGATAAAAATGTACACAAAATTCTCCCTTAGGAATGAAATACATTATGAACTGCTCAATAACGCTACTCTTCATAGCATATCTCCTTAATGTAAAGGGATAATTTGCTTTTACGGTTTATCTCACCTGAAAGGATCTCAATGCTCTTACTCAAACCATATTGTTTAAAAGGCTGTGATAAATTGTGTGGGCAGATGGTGATTTATATGCCAACCCATAATTAGTCTGAGAATCACACCAAATAACCTGCTGACATTCCCAGGGTGATGGAAGGACTCGACTGGTCCTTTTTCTTAGTTTCTTTCTCTTCTATAAGTCAGAAAGTTCCAAGACGTGATCAGCTTGTGTGTTCCTGATGCTGTTAACGAAAACTCGGACTTGGGAACCAGCCAGGACCTCTTTACAGTCCTTTCCTGGTCCCCTGGTCCTTTCCATTCTGGCTTGACAAATAGTGTGGGTAGCATTTCCTGACTTCCGTCCCAGTTAAAACTTTTCCAAGAAACTCAAACACTGGGTCCTCTGTCATCCTTCCAGTTCCATTTCCACCCCACAGCCGAGGATTTCTTTTGCTGGGGACACAATTTCTTTGAACATAAGAAATCAAAAACACTGTTGTAGGCAGAGGTAATGGAGAATATACTTAGATACAACTTTAAGAATATTTCAAAACAAGATCAAATAAGAGACAAGAGAAGAGATTTCAGATAAGTAAATGATGAGGGCTAATGTTTGTGTCAGTTGGATGTACCAGGTATTGTACTAAACATGTTATATTATGTTTTCTTTTAATATTCCAAAAAAACTATAGGCTAGATCTTACTATTATTCCCACTATTTACCTGTGGAAGAGATTCAGAGACACCAAGTAACTTAGTCCAGGACATAACGCTGGTAAGTGAATGAGCAGAGTTTTGGGTTTTGTTCTAGATGATGCCAAAGGTTTGGTTTTAGCAGTGTTGAATTTAAGAACTTTGACTATTGTTCGCATTAACCCTGAAATCTGAAATATCTCAATGTTATAGATAAGCCATTGCGAGAATGTCTTAAAATTCTTGTACAGGCTCATCTGAATCTGCACAAGGCTAGACTGCATGAGGGAGCTCAGATGGTACCCCCAACTAGTTAACTACTTTGAAGATACATTGCCTAGAAAGTGGTATCATCACATAGTGTTGTGTCATGACCCATTAGGAGATAGCATTGCCCAACAATTTATTACTGAAATAGAGTTCAACCACCAATCAAGAAATTCTCAGAACAATTTTTAATATGAGCATTTCTGAAACATTTATTATGCGTCAGTACTAAGCACTTTGTGAATATCTCATTTTCTTTATGTAAAATCTGTAAAGTCTGAATTTCATTATTATTGCCATTTTGCAGATTAAAAAATAATTGACCTTAAAGAGGTTCAAGAATTTGCCCAAAAGTGATAGCCATGAGTGTCAGAGCCTAGAAATAAACCCAAATCTATGTATTCACAAAGCATAGTTTTTTGAGAAATTATAATTACATATAATTAGGGGGTATACTGATTTTATGATATATGTGTGTAGTGTGGAATGATTGAATCAAGTTAATTAACATATCTATCACCTTAGTTAACATTTATTTATCCTGTCTCACTGCAACTTCGTACCCTTTGACCTATATCGTGCTATTAGAGGCAGCTAAATTAGATGGAAATAAATATAGAGTCAGAGAGAGATTGGATTCTCAAGGAAGTCAGCAGAAAAAATAAAGGCAACAGAATTGTGGTTGGAGGCACATCTGAAGAAGGCCAGGCCCAAGATAAAAATGCAACAATCTGGCTTACATGCCTCCTTACAGGACAAACAGTAACTTGAGATAACATTGTAATTAGCACCGTCTGGTCCAGCAAGTTCAGATAGGCATCAGTTACCCACTTGGGTGGGTGACCAGAACATCTGGACCCATCTCTTCCCCAAAATGCCTTTATTCTTTCCACATACCCTTGCTACATGATTTGTTTCCCTACTGGATCAACATTAGCTAAACAACTGTACTTGTAATCAACTAGGTTGATGGCAGTTTGACACATGTTGTACCCACATTGTGACTTTACTGTATAAATTATTCTGGACAAAGGGCTTCAGTGGCAACTCATTTTCAGGACCTCTCTCTTGAAATTCATTCTTTGATATTTAGGGGACACAAACTTGGCACCTTGCAGGCTGGGAGTCATATTTCTCCTGTATCACTGCCAACCCAGCCTCTTTAACAACCAATCTGTTATCCACTTCTATAAGTTTTTACATGTAATTCTGATGTGTGCTAAGATTTGGTGACTACTTTTATAGTACTGAAGAAAGCAGTAGTTGGAATCTTTAGTTCCACAATGGACCACTGTCCCCATACTAGGGGATTACCAAAAGAGAGGACAGAAATACAAATGTTGAATAGCCAGGAAACAAAGAGAGGAAGGATGTTCAGATGTTCCATAGCAGACAAAACAAGAGAGGAAGCATGTTCAGATACTGAATAGCTAAGTAAGTAAGAAATGAAAAGAAGCAGATATTCACAATATATTTTTTACAATTCTCAATTTCAGTAAGGCTAGGAATTTATCAAATATCATAAAGACAATGCATAATAGATAGTAACAGCTACTAAATAATGAATATTAGGACAATTCAAACTACCCCTACTTTACTACATCCCACATTTTACTTCCCGACTGTCAATAGTATATTCTTGACATCCATTTCAATTTCATCAACATACACAGGACTTCACATCTTAAAATCAGACAAAAAGTACCTTTATCTGGGTTGTTTTAACAGCACCTATTGATTAAAGCTTTGTATGTAGCACAAGCAAATATGGAGTGCAGCTTTTCCTGACAGCTGATTTTGTAGAGTTTATAGAATTGCCATGGAAATATTTCATTTTGATTTAGAGGACATCTAGAAATATTCAATGGTCCCATTTGAATTCATTAATCTCCAAGTACATGAGATCGTGTACACAAATCTGTCTACTTTGGTGCACAATACATCATCTTCCAACTTCAAAATAGTAATATTATGATTCTTTTTGTTATTAGGAATATTTATTGGATCCTTGCCATGTGATAGGCACCATTCTGAGTCCTTTGCATATATTAATGCTCCAATACTTTTTAAGAAGGTAAAGGGACCCTAAGATTAAATGTCTGAGAACTGCTGTTTTAGAACCAATCTTAAACACTCATTATTCCAATAAACAGTGGTGCCATGTGGTCTTCCAAGGCCAGGAGGTTCTCACATGTCTCTGCTCTACTGAATCATTTTAACATGTCCACTACTTAATGGCAAGGGTGCACTTCTGGGAGAGAAGACCCATTTTAAACAGTCATGTAGAAGCCCCTGGAATTAGTGAAATTTTGCCACTCTCAAAGAAATGAAATACTCTTAACTGAAATAAATCAGACACACATGTGTAAATATCACACTGTCTGAGAAACCAAAAGTGTAAATAAAAACCAAAATATATAATGGATATTGTGAAATAAGAAGAAATTGTTCAGAAGGAAAGGGGAACTAGGGAAAAAGGAAGGGGAAAGGAAGGAAAAGAAAAGAAAAAAATGAGAAAAGAAGGATAAAATGGGAACACAGCTTTGTAATTAAGAAGGGGAAGAGGGATTGAAGGGAGGGGAAGGGAATGGGGAAAAAAGAGGAACTAAGATATATCACGTGCAGGTACAAATTCTCTTTGATGAATGTGATTATTCTGTATATCTAAATTGTACTAATAAACTTAATTATTTTTAAAAACAAAGTTAAAAAAGAAATTAAATATAGTAATGATGGTGGCTCTGGTTATGCATTGATATATTTTAAAAAACCTCCTGAAATCAGCCCAAAATAGCTTAAAACAAAATAAATCATTGAGTTACTCAATTTCAGCAAGAGCAATGAAAACAGCTCCTCTCTGTTCTATGCAGTGTTAACTGGGGGAGCTCTCCTGAATTTGGGAGCAGTCTTTTTCCAAGACAGCACACTCAGATGACTGGCAGGTTGACTGGCTGCTGGTTTTTATCAATATGAGCCTATTTGCTGGGTGGCTTGTACTTCCTCACAGTATGATGGTTGAAGTTTACAATAAAGAAACAGAAATTAAAAGCTGCCCAGAAACAGACACTGTGACACCTATGCTCTATTCTGTTGTTCAGGAAGTCACAGAACACAAATTTAAGACAAAAGAATGTGGACTTCACTTCCTGAAAGGAGGCATGTCAAATAACTCTAAGCCCCATGTTTTGAAATCAAGAGTGATATGGTTTGAATTAGCATTTCTCTTAACATTAGTGGAGATGAACAGCTTTCATTTGTGTTGTACTGGCTATTTATATTCTTTGCTTATTTTTTCCCATTTGTTCAACTGACATATGCCATGCAAGGCATAGTATGAGAGGCCAGTGCCACAGGTGACGAAAAGAATTTACCAACAGCCTGGGCTACCAAGTGAGTTCAAGGTCAGCCTTAACTGCATAGCGAGACCCTGTCTCAAAAAACAAAACAAAACAAAACAAAACAACAAAAAGGAATTTACCAGTAGTCAAGGAATATAGAAAAGTCCAGAGTCTATTGATACATAATGACAAAAGAACAGCAGGCAAATTCCAAGTGTTGGTGATAATGTAGAGTAGAGGAAACCCTTGCACACTGGTGAGGGGGATGAAAATTAGTACACCTGTTAGGAAAAACAATATGAAGAATCCTCAAAAAATTAAGAATAGGACTAACACATGATCCAGCAAACCCATTATTGGATACACATCCAAAGAAAATGAAGTCTGATGTCAAGATATCTGCACTCCATATTCATTCTAGGATTATCCACAAGAAACAAGTATCTGTTCATGGACGGAAGAATAAGAAAATATGGTCACTACTTTCCCCTAAAAGAGAAGGAAATCTTGTCATTTGCAACAACGTGAATGAGCCTGAAAGACATTCTGTTAAGTGAAATCATCCAGGCACAGAAGACAAGCAATGGATGCTTTCACTTAAAAGAGGAATCTAAAAATTTGAACTCAGAAGTGAGAATAGAATGGCTGTTACCAGGGGCTGGTCAGGAGTAAAAAGTGGGGGAGCTTGGGGAGACGTTAGGCAAAGGATACAGAATTTCGGTTAGGAGAAGTAAGTGCAAGACCCTACTGTACCTCACTGTAATTGTGTGTACTGTAATGGTGAAAATTGCTGAGAATAGGTTTTAAGTATTCTCACCACAGAATGTATTGGAGGCGCCGGGGAAATAGCTCAGCAGTGCAGTGCCTGCCTGGCAAGTGCGAGGTCCTGAGTTTGATTCCTGGTAACTTCTCCCTCAAAAAGGAAGAAAATATTTGATGTGTCACCTAGCTTGATTTAGCCATACCATAATGCATCCATATTTTAAAATAATATGTTGTATACAATCAATGTATGTCATTTTTGTCAATTAAAATATTTTTAATTTGCTTTCCTGACTCTCATTTTTTTTTATATAATAGCCAGACTGGATTCAAATTATATTTAAGTTCTTGTGACTACTGTTTCCATAAACAGTTTCAAGATAGAACAAAATAAACCATGTCCATACACCAGTACAGCAAAAACTATGATTCACCACTTTTGGGGGCTGAACAGCAGGAAGCTGGCTCTTCTGCCTTAAAGAGTTAGTTCAATTGATATCAGTCTTTGGTTAAGCAAGATATTTCATTTTAAAATTTTTTCATCATTTGTTCCATAGCATTAACTCTTTTAAAATATTTCAGCAAGCTACCAGCCTGTTCTCCATGTTAATCCTTTTAAGTATTGAGAGGTTGCCAGAGCATGTCCTGACATTAAAAACTCATTAAGTTACAAATATTCTGGAATCAGTTTCTAAGAGGAAAGAAAAGGGGGAAAAAAGGAAGGGATGGAGTGAAGGAAGGGGAGGGAGAAAGGAAAGGACGGACAGAAGGAGACAGATGACTAAAGGAGAGAGGGGGAGAAAGAATAATAAGGCAGCCAACTGCTAATCCTGTAGAATACTTTGCTACTTTATTTTTTGTTTGTTTTATTTTCCCAACTTGCTAATATTTTTTGAGAATATGGGAATACATTTAAAGGCTATGATTTCCAAATATCTCCTTAGAATAATAATTCATCACAAAGATTTCAATTTTATTCATACATGATAAGGAAAGATGCTACGTCCACGGCAGCAAAATTGACAGGGGTACCCGTTCCAGGAGGGAAGAACCATGTTTTCATCACTGCTGCTCTCTGCCTAGCACACTAACAGGGAATACAAAGCAATAACAGGAATTGGTATTGACGTTCTGGATGAAACTTTCAGGCAAGAGGTCATTCTGGGGGAGATGCAGAAATGATGAAAGGTCATCAAATATGTTAGCTTCCTGGTTAGATTTTTCAGTCATCTTGTTTGTTTAGATCATAGCGATTATTTTCTTTATTATCTAATCAAAGCAAGAAAACAAAAATGCTCCTTAACCGATAGAGGCAGATACAACATTTTCAAAATCCTCTTTTGGAAGAATACATTGAGAAGGAGAAAATAATGAGTGATAAGCAGAGCAAAATAAAATATATAATTTGCAAGTTATAAAGTCTCAGTTTTGATGGGTAGATTGGATATTCTCATTTTATTTCACTGAAAGTTTATACTTCTTGCCCACCAAAGTATAGAAAGCTGAGTGTAGGAAATAAATAATTTTTTAAAAACTGGTTTGACTTTGATACTGGTATCTAATATATTACCACTTTAATTTGCCCTTGGTAAGCTACTGGCAGAAAGTCAACAGTGGATAACAGAGTTTTAATAGCTACTTTTGTATTTTTATTTATGTTTTGCATCTATATTTAAATAACTAAATATCTATAGCTCAATATGGACTGACTTTTGCACGCATGAATAAGGCAATGCAACATCTGAGTGTCAATTTTACTCTCTGAATCATGTCATTTTTATGAGGGGATAATTCTGGTCATTTTTAGTAGTTTGGGAATTTGTTTCATGGTTTAAATTAATAATTTCCCACTAACCAATAATTTACATTATTTTTAATATTTACATCTCTTGATGAGAAAGACTTTTTGTTTTCAAGTGACTGTTGTACAATAATGCTTAAAATAGAAATTATTTTCCCAAGAGTCTCATAACTAACTTATGACTGCTTCTAGTTCACATAGCTGAACCACAGTAGCCTCATCTATAAAATAAACAAATCTGAATGGATAATTTTTAAGGCTAATTCTGCTACTGAAGTATCTTTTCAACATTTATGTAGTTTAACTAGATGATATACAAAGAATATACATACATATATATATATATATATATATATATTCTTCTTTAACCTGATGATCTACTTTAGGTGGTCTGTTAAACAGATTTTCTTTCCATCTTTGGTATTTCACTATCTCCTCTTTCTATAATTTTTACATTTTATATAAAATTGCCTACTTCTATCTCCCTGGTCATAGAGAATATCTCCCTTTGATGATCTATAAGTCATTCAAATCATTCATGAGTTTCAATTACCTAAAATGTCTCTGTCGACTGAACCAACGATTCGTTCCCTCAGTTTTACGTTTGCAAAGAAGAAACACCCGTGCTTTCGACGGCACAGAGGAGCATGTCCGCAGTGTTCAGAGTGATATATTGAGGCTGAGTGGTAACACAGAGGGCAAAGCTTAGGAATCAGTCTGGGAAGATGATAATTTATTAAAGTTAAATCAGTAAAGGTGATACTTGCAGGAGATGTACAAAGGGTGGACACAACCATTCAGGAATACAATCATAGTGTAAATTAAAAGGGAATCTCATTAAATTTAGTTAACCCCATGAAGTGCACCCTCATCCACAAACACAGCTCTCAGGCTTCTTTCAGTTACTGGGCTTCCTCACCGCCTCACCCCCCTCCCCCAACGCCCTCCCCTCCACCCTTGGGGATCCTCCAGGTGCCTCATGCATGCTGGAAGAGTGCAGCATCCTAGCCCATTCTGGCTGCTTCTTAACCATCATCAAGCCACCTATATTAGGAGTAGAAGGCAATACTGAAATTTAATACAGGTCAACTAAAAGAGGCAACTAAAAGGAAGAATTTTGTTATAAAACCCAGACTCTTTACTTCCGATATTGTAAATGTTGTAGTTTGTCTCCCAGTATTTGTTCTGTTTTATTTTGTACTAATGGTATCTCCAGGTTTTAATTTTATTATTTAATTATATTTATGAGTAAATTTGTACATAAGATTCAGAATTCAAAAAGTGTAAGAGGTAATATCGTATAAAGTTTTTACTTTACCCTCACCCTTCCTTGATAGCTTCCTTGGTAGCTTATTACATCTTTCCAAAGTTATTGCCCCATTGTTTCATCGTACTACAATTTTATTTAATTATTCTGCCTTATGATGTTAGGCAAATGATTTTAAAAGTCAAAACTGCTTTCCAGCCTTTCTTGGGTTTGATGAGGTCGTGTGATTGTCTTCTGGTGAGTGAGATATAAGAGGAAAATTTCTCTGCTGGCTTCTCTAATATTCCTTATGAGTGAGCTGAGGCACAATATAGATCCATGCTGTCATAGCAACCCTACTTTACCCACCTCTGGTTTTATACAAAATAAACACTCTAGGACTCTGTAATGTGTAGTGCTCAATCTCAAAAATAATGGTGTTATTCAAAATATAAGTATAATTTTAAAGAAGGTTTATATACAATGAAGAGTTCCATTATGTTGAGCCATAAAGTCAACAGTCACCCCACAATCTGTCCTTGAGATCTAGATTGGGGAATTAATCCTGTGCTAGGACATCACAAGTCTGATTTCCTACTTCCTATTAACTTTTGGAGACTTTATGCAGAGCAACCTAATAACTACAACTAATGCCCCACAGCAGCCAAAATATTTCTAAATAATTCTAATCAAGACTTAATCTCCATACTTCAGGAAATGTCACTTGTCCTATAATAAAATAATAATGCTACATATGAACAAATTACCCTTGAGGGACTGCTCTTCCTGGATATAGAGGTGGCATTGGATCAGGGCATAAAAATGTAATTGATATGCTATTTTATTGATTAAATAGTACCAGTACAGCATCCTACTGTTAGCTGTGAATTTCTCAAAGGGAGTAAGTATTCAGAAGGTGAAAGAATTTTCCACCACTTCTATATCAGTTTGGATTTGTCCCATGCTTAGTGTGGGATATTATTTTCCATTTCCTTCATATATATGAAATCTCCATTGTTTATGTTGATTTTCTTTGTTCACCCAAGAAATTTTGAGAAAAATAAAAGAGTCCCCAATCAATTAAAAGCTCTCCCCTCACACCCTCCTATTGTTATGTCTCAGGCTGACAAAAGAGATAGTCTTCCTTGAATATTTCAGGACATCCTCTTCTAGTTTCTTGTTCTCATGAAAGGAAGACAGTTTCCTAACTTAAAGTTGCGAGTCTAACTACATGACAAAACACACTTTGCTCACTGGCCTGCAGTGAATCAAGATGTTTTCTTATTTCTCCTCTTGGGCAATTCTGCCTTGTTTCCTGACTTATAACCACTAACTGTAGCATTTTGTGGTTTTTATTTTACAAACTACTTTGTAAATTTCTAAATATTTCAAAAACTCACTGTCTTTACATGGCATTAATTTGTTTTCTTATTTCACTGTGTACCATATATAATCATTAGGAATCACAGTGAAGTTGTTAAGAATTACAGTTTGCTTTTGGTCTATCAGCCTGTGTGTGTGCATGCATGTATGTGGGGGGGTGTATTTTTTAGGAAGAGTTTTCATGGCCTTCTCACTAAGACAGTCTATTTTCTATGCATATGTACTCTAAATTTTCCAGAGAAAAGTGAGTCTTATCAATTTTGCCTATTACTTTGACCTGCTGTCTCTGAGAACTATTCCCAATAAGTCCTGGAAAAAATGATTTCTATTACTTACCCTTATTTCCTAGTAGTATATAGATCAAAAATTATGCTTCTAGAGCACTGATCAATATTGGAAGCAAGACAAAGATTGCTTTTCTTTAATTTGCCTCTAGGTAGTAGGGTAAAGCATGTCATCAGAAGTAGAAAATAATCATAGATCCACAAACAGAAATACAAAGCACAGATATCCTTTGGCATTTATTTGTGAAGAAAACTTCAGTTCATTGGAATGATAACTACACAAAGACCATGAAAAATTTAGTGAGGAAACTTTAAGTTGAAGGTAAGTTTTGAGTAAGATAATAGACATGCTTAATGCTATGTCCTGATTGACAATGGCATTAAGATTTACCAGGATCCAGGGAGAGAGAGAGAGAGAGATTCACTGCCCAGATTGTCAGTCAGCTACAAAAGTCAAAGAGGAAGACAGGATCCAGGACAGGATCTGGAGGTAGTCAAAAGGCAACACATAAGACACTAATGGCTCAAGGTCTCAGATTTTCAGCTCTGTTGTACAATTCCAACTATAGGTAGGCTCTTAACCTCTGGTTTAATTGAAGTCAAAAAAAGTTGGTTTAGCCACAATTCTAATCAACCTGTGTTCATCACACATATTTCAATGCATATTTTTATTCAGTGGTTTTTAGCCTTCTTCTATTTTTGTCACTTACTTCAAGTCTTAACTCAGATGTCACCTTATGCATGAAGAGTTCTCTTGTGTCTTTAGATAAATGATGCAAAGTTCCTTTTCAGGAAATAAATGGCTTTTGCCTCATTACTTTATTACAATGAAGAGACAATCCACAGAGGAAAAGACATTTGCAAATTATATATATGATAGGGGAAATGTATGCAGAATACTTAACTCTTGAAAATCAGAAATAAAAAGAAAAATAACTCAGTATGAAAATTGACAGAGGTTTGAATAGACATTTCTTCTAAAAAGACATGCAAATGGCCAGTGAGCATACAAAAGAAGTCCCAAATGACTACATATCCACCAGGACAGCCACAGTCAAAATGAAGGACAATAACAAGTTTAGGTGAGGACATGGAGAAATCAAAACATTGCTAGTGGAAATAGCAAATAGTGTAGCTATTGTACTTTGGAAAGTAATTGGGCAGTTCCTCAGAAAGTTAAACATAGAGTTACCAAACATGATCAACAATATCACTCCCAACTATTACCCAAGTGAAATGAAAGCTACGTCCACACAAAACTGTACATGGCCACTTATAGCAGCGTTATTCCAAATAGCCCCAAAATGATAATAACTGAAATGTCCATCAACTAAACAATGGATAGATAAATGTAGTATGCTCATACAGTGGGATATTATCTCCCTTACAAAGGAATGAAATACCGACACTAGCTGAAACATGGATGCACATTGAAAACATTATGCTAAGTGAAAGAAGGCAGACACAAAAGCCCATATATCGTGTATTCCATTTGAATGAAATTTCCAGAAGTGACAAACTTGTAGAAACAGCAGATTAGAGACTAAAAGCAGAAATATAAAATGTTAAAAAGTAGACCATCAAAGGCTTGAGAAGAGGGGATAAGGAGTGATTGCTAATAGGAACAAGACTTCTTTTGGGGGTTGTGAAAATGTCATTAAATAGTGATGGCTGTGTAAATTTGTGAATAAATTAACCACTTAATTGGAAAATTTTTAAAAACTGAAGAATATATGTAAAAAACTTATCTCAGTAACTAACATTCATTCTGAGAAGGAATTGGAAGAGATAAATCATCTGATAGATATCATGTCAACCCAAGCAGAAATAAAAGGAAATCATTCCAATTTCCACTTCCTTCCTTCTCAAGTCCTGTTCTTCCTGGGGTTACAGTGGGAAAGGGGAAGCTTGTTTCTGCCCATCTGCTGATCAAGCTTATAGCAATCTTGGCAGGTCTGCACTGGAGTATGGAAATTCAGGATAATTTCTATGAGCAGGTCATGACAGTAACAGAAAGTGACAGGAAAGAGAGTAGAAGTATTTGCTAACTGGTATTAACAAGACTCATACAACATATCAGCCCACAAATATCTCTCCAAATTTTCTCAAACAATAACTTACCAGAAGCCAGTCAAAACCACTCCTAATGCATCCCTCTTGCTCTGATGAGCCCTAAAGCTAGAGGCCTTGAACTAGACCTAAGAATATGCTCTGAGTTCTAGTTCAAGGTTACAAGAAACCCTCTCACTTTTCTCCTTAGCTCTGTAGAGCTGACATTACAGAAAGCAACCAGGTTTATGCTGCCTTCTTTAATATCTCAAAGAACCAATGGCTTCATGGGGAAACATGGGAACTGTCGCAAGCAGCCAGAGACCATTAGGCTGCTGAATGAGGAGATTTAGCCACTGGACTGATGTCAACATCTAACCCTCCTGCCAGCTGGATGTACTGACCTGACCCATCACCTGTTCCACAACTAATGCCATGCCTACGCCCTGAGTAACCAACTAGAATGCATTCCCACTTACCTGCTGTTTGCTCCAGGTGCTGCAACATACAGTGTGGAGCTCAGACTCTTTCCTTATCTCATTCTTTAGAGATTTAGGGCAAGGGTGGGTAATTTTGTTCTGCATTTCACAGCTTAAGAACTATGGTAGGCAGCCTGGCCTGTGACAGCCAATCTTGACTTTGCTTCCTTTGGGCCACTTACATTAGTAACCTCTTAAGCTTCTGCTCCTTCCTCACAAAATTATATTAATATTTAATTTAGTAAGTTGCTTGGAATAAATGAAGCCAACTACTGCAGAGCATCTAAGACAGTGGTGGGTCACCTTCTATTTAGAATAAATATGCCATTACTATTGTTGTTCTCCTGTTCTTTTGTTTCTTGTTTTTACTGGTACTGAGAGTTGAACCCATTACTTTCACAATGAATTGCATTCCCACCCCTTTATTCTCATTTTTTATTTAGGACAGGATATCACTAAGTTTCTAAATTGCCTAGGCTGGACTTGAACGTTCACTTCTCCTGCCTCAGCTTCCCGGAGTGCTGGGATTACAGGCATGCATAACTATACCCAGTTACTTGGATTTGTTTTTAACAGCATGTTCCCTTAAAAAGAGGCAGGCCGAGCCAGGCGTGGTGGCTCA
>RJWT010004379.1:0-33565 GCA_004365215.1 Cuniculus paca | reverse complement strand
CCAACGCCCACTACAGTGTCACCTCTGACAGTTTCCAGACTCTTCCTCCTACACACCAGTCCCGAGGCCTGTGAACCACATGGTCAGGGATAGGCATAGCCAGGCCTCCCCTTGTCTGGTATTTATTTTCTGTATTGTTTAACTTTCTCACCATCAGGACCAGACACTTAACACTCTCAAATTAAAGCAAGAGAGGTGTGTTTTGCCCCATTTCAGAGGTTTTATGCCACAGCTGGATGACTCCAAAGCAGAAGTATCACAGCAGAAGGGTGTGGTGGAGCAAAGCTGCTCACTCACATGGGCCAGAAGGCAGAGCACAGGGGAAGAGGACCAGCGAGATACACCCTGCAGAGACACAACCCTAGTGACCCATCTCCTCCAACTGAGCCCCACTTCCTAATTGGCACATTCAGCTGTGAACACCAGCAGTCTAATTAATCAGTGAGTATGGCAGCCCATGATCCAGTCATCCTTTCAAGAATCTGTTGGCTCAGTTAAACTGACAATTAAGATCAACCCAGACACTATGTATAAGGAGAAAACACTTGCATACTATGTATCTGATAAGAGGTTAGTATCCAAAGTATACAGAGCATGCATCAAACTCAATAGCAAAACAGCAATCTCATTCACTGACAGGTAAAGATTCTGGAAGTTCTCAAAAGCTGACATTGAAATGGCCAACTGGTATAAAATCAACATCACTAATTATAAAAAAGCAAACAAGACACATACTTCACACCTGGTAGAACAGCTACTACTGAAAACACAAAAGATGAAACTATTGGAAATGAAGTGAAGAGAAAACCATTTGCTCACTATTGGTAGACTGTCAGTTAGCATAGGCACTGTAGAAAACACAGCACAGTGCCACAAAAACATACACATCTCATTTCCCACCTGTATCACTTATACGCACAAAAGAAATAGATCAAGAACTTGTGAAGAGCTCTTTGCATTCTTCTTCTTGCAATATTATTTGCAGTAATCTAGACATGCAAGCAACTTAAATGCCTATAGATGGAGAACTGAATAGAGACATGTTTAGAAAGACACAGACACTTATGAAGAGACATTAACAAGGCTTAAAAATGAAAGAAATGGTGCCACTTGTGAACACATGGATGAACCTGGAGACATTTAGTCACATGCAGAGAGATAAAAAATGGATGATCATACATGTCTGGAGTCTAAAAAAGCCAGATCACAGAAACAGAATGACTCTGACCATGAAGAGAGGATTGGGACATGGCAAGAGTTTGATCTAACATGATAAAGTGTCATTTATGCATGAAAAATAATCTCTGTCTATCTAATGTACAGTACAGTGATTGTGTTTTATAATATTCCATTATGTACTTCAAATTTGCTAAGCGATAACTTCAGTGTGTTCCCTACAAAAAAGATAACTCTGTAAGATCATGGATATCTGAAGGGCTCATCATGATAATTTCACAGTGCTTAGATATTTTGAAACACCACATTGTGTAGTTTAAATATGTTCAACAATTTTTATTTAGTTATACCTCTAAGACCTGGGAAGAACTTTAAGAAAGTGATGTTGAGTATTTTTTAATATTCATGTTGGTCACTTGCATATTTTATCTTAAAAGTGCCTACTTAAACCATTTTCCCACTTTATTCAAATTATTTGATATTTTTAATGATATTTATATATTGCTGCCAATTTTTTGAGTTCCTTTTTCATTCTGGATATTATGCGTTTATCAGATAAGTAGTTTACTACTAGTTTCTCCTATTGCATAGAATGTTTCTCTGTTACTAATCATTTTGCTGGGCAAAGATTTTACTTTGATATAATACCACTTCTCTTTTTGTCTGTCTGTTTGTTTTTGTTTCCTGTACATTTACATTCTCACCCAAAGTATATTTGCACAGACCAGTATCATACAGTATTTCCCCTATGTTTTCTTCTAAAATTTTTATAGATTTTTCTTTTACAGTAAAGTCTTTAATCCATATTTTTTGTCTTTTTGAGACAGGGTTTCACTATGTGGTTCAGATTGGACTTGAACTCACATTGCAGCTCTGGCTGGCCTAAAACTTGCAGCAATCCTCCTGCCTCAGCCTCCCAACTGCTGGTATTACAGGTGTACATCAACACATCTGGCCCTTTAGTCCATCTTGACTTGACTTTTGTATATGATGTGATATATAAATCCAGTTCTACTTTTTATATGTGCATATCCATTTATTCAGGACCATTTATTGAAGAGCTTTTAATTGCCAGTATGTGTGCTTTTGTAATTTGCCAAAAATATTTGATGATAATGTGTAGATTTTGTTATAGTTTTTTTCCCATCCAAATACTAACCAGGCCTGACCCTGCTTAGCTTCTGAGATCAGACAAAATCAGGCACTTTTAGGGTGCTATGACCATAGGCATGTTATCGAATTTCTAATCTGATCTGTTGAACTATGTGTCTATTTATATGGTGATATCATTTTTGTGACTGTATCTTATTAGTATGACTAGAAGCTGGGAAATGCCAATAAAAACCACAGAGAATATAATCTCAGCTCAGACTGCCCATAATATTAAGAAAAGATGTGACAAATGTGGGCAAAATGAAACACATGGAGAATTCTCGTACACTGCCTGTAAGAATGAACAGTACAATCATTACTGAAAAGAGAATGAAAATTCCTTTAAAAATTAAAGTAGATATATCGTACAATCCTGCAGTCCCCCTACTGCATATGATTAAAAGTAAATTAAGTCAAGACATGTGCACTCCCAGCTTTATTCCAGAACCATTCAAAATTACTTATATATGGAATCAACAGACACATGTCTTTGGGTGAATGGGTAAGGACCACGTGGTAGATACACACAGTGGGGTACTATGCAGTCCTATGCAGGGTGCATTCTGTCACGTGCGGCCATATGAATGGAACTGCAGGTATTAGCAGAGGACATAAGCCAAATGCAGAAACCAACCATATGACAGCACATATGGGAAAATACAACAAAACTGAGTTCGTGGAACTGGTGAGCAGAATAGTGCTCCCTGAAGACCAGAGAGAGGGAGACCAAGATAAAGGAGAAGAGAATTTGCTCAACAAGTGCAAATTCACAGCCCATAGGAGCAAAGAACATTGTGTCACACCACAAGGATGTGGATTATGGTTAACAGTATTGTATCACACAACTCAGCATAGCTGAAGAGAATGCAGATGTTATCATCAATATGTGATAATACATATTCGTGTGATCAAGAACATACCTTGAGTTGCTCAACACACAAAACACAAATGTCCTAAAGTGTATGGTATGTCACACAAAGAGGTAAAGTGATCACTCATCAATAAAACACCTTTAATTAAAAAAAATAGGAAATGTGGGCCAATGTGCCCTTTAAAATTTGTGCCCCGATATTAAATTTCAAACAATGCCTATGTACCATGTGACCCTCCACAACAGGGTCAAAACTTCATTGTATTTGTAATATTTCTGAAAGCAAACTCACATTCCTTCCTGAAGCACAATAATATTACCTCATTTTTAAAGTTTTTATAGGTACGTGTCTGCAGTACATAATGATTACATTCCTTGTGGGGAGGTTGTACATGGACATAACACGACTTCCTTTTTACTTTCCCCCTCCTCTCCCTTCATCTCTTGGTCCCTTCCTTCTACAAAGGATCTACCTCCTTATTTTTTATTATCTATTTTTAATTAACTTTTTATTTATGCCTTGACTTTCTAAGAGAAACCATGTGATATTTAAGTTTATGTATTTTATTTAATATAATACTACCCTCTCAAGGAGCATTCATTCTCCCACAAATGACTCAAGCTTATCTTTCTTTCTAATAGAGAAGCACTGCTCTTTCTTTCTGATAGTGCAGTACTGCTATATTTTGAATAAATGTCACATTTATCCACTCATCCATTCATGAACATACAGGCCACATCCAAGATTTATCTATTACGAGTTCTGCGGCTATAAACATGAGTATGTATGCATGTATCACTGTAACGGGATGTCTTCAGCTCTCTGGGGAAGGTATCTCAAAGAGAGGAAATAGCTGGGCCAAGTGGAATTTCTGTTTTGGGTTTTAGTTGCACTAGTTTATTTTACCAACAACAATGTAGAAGGGTTCATTTTACCAACAGCCTCACCAGTATTTCTTACTATTTGATTTCTTGATAATAACTTTTTTGGAGTAAGATGGAATCTCAGTGTTGTTTTAATTTGCATTTCTCTAATGACTAGAAATGTTGAACATTTTAATGTATTTATTCATCATTGCATTTCCTTTTCTGAGAAGTTGCCTGTTTTCAACTGTGTCTTTTATTCTAGGGAGTCTAATTTGTTTTTAGTTCATCGTGTATTCTAGGTCTTAGTCCTCTGTCCTAGATGTAGTTGGAAAAACCTTCCTGTTCTGTAGGTTGCCTCTTCACTTGGGTGGTTGTTTCCTTTGCTGTGCAGCAGCTTCTTCATTTGATATGATCTCATTTGTGAATTCTCAGTACTATTTCTTGTCTGATTGACCTTCTGCTCAGAAAGTCCTTCCCTATGTCTATGTCTTCAAGAGATTTTACCCATTTTATCTTAAGTATTTCTGTGGAAACATTTAGATCTTTGGTCCACATCGACTTTATTTTACTACATGGGGATGAATAAGGGTCTAGATTCAACCTTCTGCATGTGCATAGTCAGTTTTCCCAGCATCGTTTGTTAAAGAGGTTATCTTTCCTCCAGAATGTGATTTTAGACCACTTGTCAAAGGCTTGATAGCTGAGACAGT
Organism: Cuniculus paca; assembly: GCA_004365215.1. NCBI lineage: Eukaryota > Metazoa > Chordata > Mammalia > Rodentia > Cuniculidae > Cuniculus > Cuniculus paca. The sequence continues at coordinate 28,789 of RJWT010004379.1, read as the reverse complement.
GTCTAGAGTTGTTTCTGCATCTCTGTTCATTTCCATTGCCTCACATGTGTGTCTTCATGCCAGTGCCATTCTGTTTTTAGCAGTCCAGCACGTGAAGTGTAACTGGTAGTCAGGTATTGTGATGCCAGCCTCTTTGCTCGTGTTGCCCAGGATTGCTTTGACTACTCTGATTCTCTTCTGGCTTCATATGAATTTTAGGATTGCTTTCCCTAGTTCTGTTAGAAATGATATGGGTATTTTGCTTAGAATGCCCCTATTAATTCAGTTGTAGAAGCAAGGCCATTTTACAATATTAGTCCTGTTTATCCAGAAATGGGATATTGTTCCATTTTCTGGTGTCCAATTCATCCTTTTTCCAGAGTATTGCAGTTTTCACTGAAGAGGATTTTACTTTTGTATATAGATTAAGTACTCAGCATTTAATTTTTTGATGCTATTGTGAATAGTAAAGTTTTCCTAATTTATTTCTCAGTGGGTTCATTATTGGTTTACAGGAGCACTATTGATTTGTATGTGTTGATTTTGTACCATGCTATACTCTTGAATTTGGTTTTTAGTTCTAGGAATCTTTTGGTGGACGTTTGAGATTTTCTATGTAGAGGATGATATCATCTGCAAATAATAATAATTTGACTTCTTCCTTTCCTATCCATGTCCATTTTGCTTTTTCTCTTGCCTCTCTGCTCTGACTAATGTTTAATGTATTGACTAGGAGTGATGATTGGGGGCATGCATGTCTTGTTTCTGATTATAGAGGGAGATTTTTACCATTGATCATTTCGTAGCTGTTGGCAATTGCTTTGTTATAAATGGCTTTTATCAGATTCAGGTAAAGTCCTTCTATACCTACTGTCTTCAGGGTATGCTACTTTTAGTTCTTTTGGAAAGATACCAAGAAGGGAAATAGCTGGGTCAAATGCAACTTCTAGTCCCAGTTTTCTGAGGAATCTCAACACCAATTTCTACAGTGGTTGCACCAGTCTATACTCTTCCCCTGCTGTGGGTTCCCTTTTTCTCCACAGCCATGCCAGCATTTGTTATTGGTTGATTTCTTGATAATAGCCACTCTTTCTGAACAGGATGGAATTTCAACATTGTTTTAACTTGCATTTCTCAAATGCCCAGTGTTGTTGAACATTTTTTCATGTTTATTTGTCATTCTATTTCTTCATTCAAGAAGTGTCTATTTCAGATGCCCATTTTTGGATTGGGTCTTTAAATTTGAATGATTTGATTCTTTTTTAAGTTCTTTTAATATCCTAGATATTAGTCCTTTGTCTGAGGAACAGCTGGCAAAAATTTTCCCCATACTGTGGGCTGTCTCTTCACTCTGTTGGTGGTTTCTCTTCCTGTACAAAGCTTTTTAATAAGATGAGATCCAAGTTGTTGATTTCTTGTAATATTTCCTGTATGACCAGGTTTTCATCATAGTCTTTCCCTGTACCAATGTCAAGAGTTCTACCTATTCTATCTTCCAGTAGATTTAGGTTTTTGTCTTAATATTTAGATCTTTGATCCATTTGATTTCAGGTTAGTACATGGTGAAAGACATGGGTATAATTTTAATTTATGGCATGTGAAAAGCCAGTTTTTCCAGCACATTTACTAAAGAGGCTATTATTTTTCCAGTGAGGGTGTTTGACACTTTGTCAAAGTTAAGGTGGCTAAGTATGTTCGAAGTTGTTTCTAGTCTGTTGCATTTATCCTCAGGTCTGTTTTTGTGCCAGTACCATACTGTTTCTGTCACAGTAGCTTCGTAGTACACTTTCAAGGCAAGGATTGTGATGAACCCTGCCTTGCCTGTGTTGCCCAGAATTGCCTTTGCTATTCTAGGTCTCTTATGGTTCCAAATGAATCTTAGGATTATTTTTTCTAATTCCGTGAGATACGCTGTTGGAATTTCCATTGTGTTTGCATTAAATCTGTATAACAATTTTGGAAGTAGGGCCATTTTCACTATACTGGTTCTTCCTATACAAGAACAAGGGATATCTGTCCATTTTCTGATATCTTCTCCAATCTCCTTTTTCAGACTACTGTAATTTTCAATGCAGAGGTCTTCGACTTACTTGGTTAGATTGATTTCTAGGTATTTCATTCTTTTTCATGATATTGGAAAAGGTATTGTTCCCCTAATTCCTCTCTCAGTGAATATATTATTTCAGTACAGGAATGCTATTGATTTTTGAGTGCTGACTTTGTATACAGCTAAGATAATGATTTTGGCTATTAAATCCAGAAGAGTTTGTGGTGTGTCTGGAGTCTTCATGTAGAATATCGTGACATCTGTGAATAATAATTTAACTTATTCCTTTCCTGACCTTATTACTTTTATTTCCTTTTCTTGTCTAACTGCTTTGTCTAATGTTTCCAGAACTGTAGTGAATAAGAGTGGGGACAGTGGATATCCTTGTCTTCTTCCTGATTTTAGAGTGAAAGCTTTCAGTTTTTGTCCATGTTGTATGTTACCTGTTGGTTTGTCACAGATGGCATTTATCAGATTGAGATAAAGACCATGTATTCCAATTTAGTGTAGGGTTTTTATCATGAATGGATTTTGGACTTTGTCAAACACTTTTTCTGCATCTATTCAGATGATTATATAGTTTTGTCCTTGGCTCCACTAATATAGTGCATTATATTTATTGATCTGTGTATGTTGAACCATCCCTGCATCACTGGGATGAATTCTACTTGGTCATGGTGTAATCTTCTTGATGATTTCCAGTGTTTTGTTTGCCAGTATTTTAGTGATGATTTTTTCATCTCTGCTCATTAGGATGACTGTCTTGTAGTTCTCTTTCTTGGTTGGGTCTGTCTCTCAAGGTAATATTTGCTTCCAGGTATGAATTTGGTGGTATTGCTTCCCTTTAAATTTCATTAAAATGTTTGAGAAGTAGCAGTATTAGGTCCCTCTAAATTTCTTGTAGAATTCAGCAGTGAATCTGTCAGGGCTCCCCTTTGTTGGTTGATTTTTGGTTTTTGGTTTTCGGTTTTTTGTTTTTTGTTCTTTGGTATTTTTTTGTACCAGGGATCAAACTCACAACCTTGTGCTTGCCTGGTAGGCACTTACACCACTGAGCTATATTCCTCGGCCTGTTGGTTGATTTTTAATTACTTCTTCAGTTTCATTGACTGACTTTGGTTTATTTAGAATTTTTATAACTTCTTGATTCAACATTGGTAATTCATATGTATCTGGAAATCTTTCCTTATTTTCTGCATTTTCCATCTTATTAGAATACAAGTTCTCTAAGTAGGTATAGATGATCTAGATTTCTGCAGGACCTGTGGTGATTTCACCCTTTTCAATCTTAATTGCATGGATTTGGGTCCTTTCTCTCCTATTTTTGGTAAGATTGGCTAACGATTTGTCAATTTTATTTAGTCTTTCAAAGAACCAATTCTTCAATTCATTGATTCTTTGTATGGTTTTATAGCTGCATTGCACAAATTTCTTTTCTGACCTTTATAACTTCCCCCCTTGTATGAGCTTTGGGCTTGACTTCCTTTGCTTTTTCTAGAAGCTTAAGGTTCAACATTAATTGTTTATTTGAGCTTATTCTGTTTACTTGATATGTATATTCAGCACTACAAATTTCCTTCATAGGACTCCTCTCATTGTGTCCCATAAATTCTGTTATGCTGTATTGTCATTATGTAATTGTAGACATTGTCTAATTTTTCTTTAATTTTGTCTGTAATCCATTAGTTGTTCAGGAGGGTGCTATTTAATTTCCATTTGTTTATGAAGTTCTTATGGTTTCTTCTGCTATAGATTCTCAGTTTTGCTGCACTATGATCTGATAATATGTATAGGATAACTTCAGTTTCTTTGCATTTGCTTAAGCATATTCTGTTATGAGTATGTAGTTTATTTTGCAGAATGTCCCACGGCACCTAAGAAGAATATGTTTTCTGATATTGTGGGATAAACACTCTAGACATCTGTGAAGTCCATTTGTTCAAAAGTTCCATTTACTTCTAATATGTGATTGATTTTTTTGTCTAGTTGATCTACTTGTGACAGTGAGGTACTAATGTCCCTCATGACAATTATATTAGTGCTTATTTGATTTTTCATATCTGTTAATATTTGCTTTATATAGCTGAGTAAGTGGTATTTGGTGTGTATATATTTATGATTGCTATCTCTTCCTCTTAGATTATTCACTTTACAAGGATGTAGTGACCTTCTTTGTCTCTCTCAATTAGTCTTGGATTGCAATGCACTTTGTCTGCAAATAGAATAGCTACCCTTGGTTTTTTTCAGGTTCCTATTGCATGGAGTGTTGTTATTTTCCATCCTTTGACTTTAAGTCTACAGATTTATTTTTGAATTACATGTGGAATACATGTATGCCACATATTGTTGAATCTCACTTGTTAATCCATTCCACTAGTCTGTTTCTTTTAATTGGTGAATTGAGACCATTAACATTGTTATAACTAATATGTATTGACTTATCCTGGTCATGTTATTTTCCTGTTTTGTCTCCCTTTCCCCCTGGTTTATTGCTTGTCTTCCCTGGTGGATGCATTCTGTTGTGATTCATGGAGTTGTAATCCTTTTTATCTCTTTCTAGAATGTTCTTTATAACATTTTGGAGTGCTGGTGTTCATAATTTTCTTTGTCATGGAAGTATCTTATTTTTCTTATTTTTGAAAGATAGTTTTTCAGGGTACACCAATCTGGGTTGGAGCTTGTTTTCCTTTAGGGCTTGAAATACTTCATTTTGAGGGTACATGTTAAGAAGTCTGCTGTGATTCTGATGGACTTTCCTGTATAGGTTATTTGTTTCATTTCCCTAACAGTTTTTAATATTCTCTTCTTGTGTTGAATTTCTGATATCTTGACTATTACATGCTTTGTTGTAGATATTTTTGATCATGGCTAATGCAGTTCTGTGTGCCTTAGTTATCTGTGTGTCAAATTCTTTTTCCCTGCTTGGGAAGTTTTCTACCATGACTTCAGTGAACAGGTTTTTTAGGTCATTTGTGCTATCTCCTGCTTTTTCATTGATTTGGATCAATCTTAAGTTTTTCTTCTTTACATCATTTAGAAGCTACTGGATTGATTTCTCCTGGTCCCTTGCTATATTTAAGAAATCTTTCTTTTCATGATCACTAACCACAATCCTATCTTCTCTATCTGAGATTCTGTCCTCACACTGGCTCATTCTGCTGTGAATACTTTCAATGCAATTTTTAATCTCCTGGATATCTGTTTCAATTTGTTTCATTGATTCCATTTCTTTTCTATGTGGCATATTCATGGTTTCCATAATTTTCCTAAATTCCTTTTTTTTATCTGAATCTGTTCTAGAGTCCCTAACAATGTCTTCATTATGTTCACCATCTCTGTAGTTATCTGAGAAATTATTCCTAATTTGATGTTTTCTAGAGCCTCATTCATCTGCTTTGTTATTTCCACTGTAACAACTTTAGAGAGTCCAGGAGTATTTTAGATTGTTTCATCCCAGTCCCATGTTTCCTTTGGGTAAGCAGGACCTCGAGGGTTGCATTTGTATAAGTGTTTTCTCATTGTTTTTAGTCTAATTCCTAGGTTGATACTTGTAAAATGCCTATGATGAGTAGATTTATGGCTAATATTTAGAGCCCTTAGGAAATGATCATTTCACAGAGGTGTCTTCTATATGTAGCTGGCTTTTGGGTTTTGAGTCTGTTGCAAAAGCACACCCCTTCAATTTGGGGGGATTAGAAGATGCTGCCTACTTGGCCCCAACCCTGGATCTTTGGTACTGGCCTATCATCTTTGGGGGTTTTGTTTTGTTGTGTTGTGTTTTTTGTAGGATTCTTGCCAGGGAGTGTTTTGTTTTTTGTTTTTTGTCTCACTATGTAGTTGAGGTTGGCCTTGAACTCACTATGCAACCTGGACTGGCCTCAAACTCATGGTTGTCCTCCTAGCTCAGCCTCCTGAGTGCTGGGATTACAGGCATGTACTACTACACCTGACTTGGCCTAGAGTATTTTTTATGACCATTAGGCAATCTTAGTCATGTACCAGGAAGAACAACCGGTTCAAACAATTATGTCACTTTGGCTAAAATGGTACAATTAGCAATAACAACAGCATCAAACGGCCTAGAAAATGACAAACTGAGGTAGCTATTAATTTGCCACCTTTAACTATATGAACTAGATTTGTGGTTATTTAACAAAATCTAAAATGAATCAGAAATTTGTGTGCAGTAAATAAGCCCTCAGTATGGCAATTTTACACTCAGGGAGAAAAGTTAAAAGGGGTTGGGGGAAGAAACAGTGAAATAGAAGAGGAAGAGCTTAAAAACAAGGCTAGAGGACCAAGAAAGATAACACGAACTTTGAGAAGCTGGTACAGAAGACAGGAAGGAAACAGAGAAGGAAGAAATTAAAACAAGAACAGAACAATAACAAGAAATTAGAAACCATGATGTGGGGAACCACTCAGACTGCTTCAAAACTCAGGGTTTCCAAGGACACCTGAGGATGTGGCCCTGCCTGTTTAGCACAGGCACACAGCAGCATAGTTATGTAACCATGACAGCACAGGCAAACATGCATATGCTGGCAAAGGTACCATGTAAGAAGGTAACTATGAGATTACAACCTGTATAAGCATTATACAATAAAGACACAGGCAGCTGAAAAACACAAAACAAAAATGAGAGAAAGAAAATAACATAAAAAGAAGGTCTGTTTCCAGGTGTGTCTCTGCTGTTGCTGGTAGACAATATAGGCAGTCCAGATCTTTGTTGATTGAGCCCAACAAGGCAGCAGTAACTTTATGGCAGGGTAATAGAAAATCCCACCAGTCCTGCACTGAAGTTTAGACTGGCTCTGCCTGTGAGCCTAGAACCAGACCCGTTCATCCTGCACCAGCCTGTGTGCCTTCTGCAGAGTTGAACTCTGCTTGAAGCCACTGGATGGAGTCAGCAGTTGCTCTGAGTTCTGAGCTCATTGGTCTTTCTCCAGGATGGCTCCCAGCCAATCACTCTCTCCTGTGTGACTGCTGAACCAGAAATACTCACCTGCCACTGCAATCTGCTGCATCCACTGCTCCATTCCACTAGTGCCCCTCTCCATGGAGGCCTCTGGAGTCACCAGAAGTCACCGTGCATTTGCAGGTTTGAGCCACCTTTCCCATGCAGTGAGGCTGCACTCGGAGAGAAAGTGCCACTGGCCACCTCCTCCTTCTCCATCGAAATCTCTCTCTTCACTCTCCCTGTGGGCTTCAGGTCTCACTTCAGATGCATCCTGGTTACCATGCACACCGCTTCCCTCCTTCTCCTCCTCCTCGCATTGCTATATTCCAACGTCTGGACACCAAATCTCAGAGAGGCTCTTTTTCTGTTGCTCACCACTCCTCCATCTTCCCAGAAGTCTATGAGCATAGGATTTCAAAGCAGAAATTATTGCTCTTCTGCATTTTGGTGGTGCCAGTTGTGATTCCACTTTTTCATTCCTAATTTCATTGATTTGGGTCTCTTCTTTCCTTTTTTGATACGAACATCTAATGGTTTCTCTATTTGGTTTCTTCTTTTGAAGAAACAGTTCTTCAGTAAATCTTTGTATTACTTTTACTCTCAATTACATTAATATCTGCTCTGATCACTATAATTTTCCCTCTACTAGCTTTGTAATTTATACTTCTTATTTTTATAGGACCTTAAGTTACATTAGGTTATTCACTTAGTTTTGTTCTATTTTTCTGTAGTAAGCACTCACCTGTATAAACCTCCCTCAGTGACAGTTCTCATCGTTTACCCAGGGTATGGTACACTGCACCAAAATTATTACTTGATTCCACCAGCAGACAAGTTCCTCCTCGATTTCCCCTGAGGAAGAGAATGTCAAAAGAATATCTTTTTAAAAAAACAGGAAAAAGGATAGAAACAATACAGAATTTCAAAAAAAAAAACTAAGAGAATACCTTTTAATTTAGTTGTGAGTGTGTTAGAACATGTGTTTATAATTTTTACCTCTTCTTGTCTTTCTTTTAACCAATATACAGAACCTTCTTTGCTTCTTCTGATAGGTACTGACTTGAAGTTCACCTTGTCTGAAAATAGGATAGTTACTCTTGTTTGAAACACAATAAAATTACTCTCAAGGCACACTGTAAGGATACAAAGGATTTCCATTGCTATGCAGAGTAGTCTGTCCCCAGTGGGGATGACACCATTCACCAACAGCTCCCCTTGCTCCTCTTCTCCCTCAGCCAACTTCTTTGGATTCACTGCTCTTGTTCCCACTCTTTCCTCCCAACAGAGGTCACAGTTGGCACAGCTGATGCTCCCTGTGGACCCTGACCTCTCCTTGTAAACTTGAAGTTTCCGCATCTCTATACCAAATCACCCTGTCCAAAGCTTGATGATGGGAGATTGAGACCTGTGGCCACAAGGATAGAATGACATCTTTCTTACCTTTCAATGAAACAGGATGGGCACAGAAAGAGGCTTCTGGAGAGACAGTAGACCAAGAGTGAGCCTCAACCATAGACATCTTATGATGACTCTAAGGCTTGCATGAGATCATCTCCAGTCTCCATGATGTGGAAAAGGCACTGTGATACATAAGGTATTCAAACAGATGCCAGAGAGTTTTACCTTCTCTGAAGTTTCTGAGGCTAATAAATAATAATATGGTTTCTATCTAGATGTGCACCTAAGGCCACACGAGCTCATATATGCAGCTTTTTAGAGTAGAAGGGATCTAGGGTGTGTGATACTGACATTAAGTGTATGCAGTACTAAATTACTCCACTGATGGCAATTATCATGGTTCTGGGTTTTGCTACATGGGTTTACTGAAGATGAACCCACACTTGGTGTGGATGGCACCACCCAAAAGGCTTCTAGCCTGGATGGGCTAAAAGGGAAGAGCAGGCTGCTTGCTTCCTGTTACTTCATGCCTGCTTCGCCATGGACTGTTTCCCCTCTGCCATCCTCCCCTGCCTTGAATCCAGCTGACCATGGATTGAAACCTCTACAAACTGTAAGATAGCATAGTCCTTTCCTCTTTTGAGTGTCTAGTACTTCATCCCAGCAATGAGAAAAGGAGCTAAAACAGCAACTTTGGAAGACCGGGTCAAAGGGATGGTTTTGAGGCAGGAGTTAGTGTGTGGTAGTCATGCTGGCCTAGGGCTCTCAACACATAAGATGTCTGCTGCCTCTTGGGGGCCACAAGAGCACCCTGCTCTTACCATAACCCTCACCATCCTGATGTGAGCCTGAGAAATCCACTGCTGCCTTTGTTGCACTTCTTGTCCTGTCATGAGCTCTAGCATCATGCATACTAACTGGTTCAGGCAAACCCAGGGCAACTCCATGATCCTTGTAACATCAATTGTGCTGTAGCTTTGACACACACCCCCCATGGCCTTTGCTGGCCACACTTCTTTCATCTGGGCCATTTAAAGCAACCCCACTCCTAATGTCAGACTGCAAACTCTCAATTAACTGGAGACACAGTCACCAAGTGTCCCCACATGCATAGTAAATACCCACATAAATACCACAAACCCTCAAGCAAAGGAGGGCATTTTAATTAAACCACTGCTGAGTTTACTCAACCCACTCAGGCACTGAGTATACTTTGGTTGAAAAAATTTCTGCCATTCTTGTTATTTCTGTATGCTCTGCTCAATACTTGTCTTCAAGACACAAAGAACCTGGAGATACCTGGAGAGTCTGGCACCAGCTGGTTAAAACCATTTGCCATGGGAAGAAAGCCCACTGCAGGAAAAGGGGTGCTGTGTAAAATATTTCATAGTGCTACCATAAAGTTGTCTCATTGCAAGAAAATAAATATGTAACCAGCTAAGTGCTTCCCAATTTTCTGCAGAAATGATGCTTTTGCTTAAGATATCTGTTTTGCATGTAATAAACTCTCAAATTTTTAAACAAAAATTCCCCTATGGTTGACATCAGCCCACCTTCATGCACAATGTTTGATAGGAGGCATGAAGAAGTCACCAGATGTTCAGAGACTTTATGTCAGTCCTCTTGAATGAAATTGTATTGCATCAGATTCTGGTCTTCTCCCTCTTTAGGCATATTCCTCAGAGCAAGCTGATTCTAAGACAGATAGAAGAGAAATTCCCTGAAGAATGTTCACCTCTGCACACATGGCATAAAATTAATGATCTCCCTGCACGGGCTCAGGTCTCAGAGGACCCCAGCCTCATAGGCCCCTGCTCATCACTCCCTCTCCTGCCTGGATTCCCATCACTCCCGCCTTGCTCTCCAGGAAACCCCAGCCTCTGCAGAGAAGCTGCCTCACTAGAGCTGGCCCCGGACTCCACTGCTGGCCCCTCACTCCTGCTTCTCTTCCTTCTGCACCTTGGGGTGAGTGACCCGGGTTGTTGGGCAGGTTGCCTAAAGAGTCTAAGGCATATTTGTAGTTGTGGGGAGCTAAGGAGCTCCCAAGTGCAGCTAGGCTGATGGTTAACCAAAACAAAGACCTCGACAGAGGGCTAAACCTGGGTTTCACTAATTCGTGATGAAGGGAGTGGCAGGAGAATGCATTTATTAAATAACTGCTACAGCCCACAGGTGCTGGAAAGGCAGGAAACTTAAACTGGGATGAAACTTCCAAAGCACTCACAGGCAGAAGGTGTTGAGAAAGAGAGACTACAATGGTGTCAGAACTCACAATCTCCCAACAGTACATAAAGACAGAAGGGGAGGTGGTGGGAGGAGTCACAGAGGGAGCAGTGCTGGTGCAGGGGTTACAAGAGATGCAACCTCCAGCAGGTCAGTGTGGGAGGCAGAGGGAAAAGCCAGCTGTGCAAGAGGCCAGGAAGAAGGGTTTGTTCTTTGTAAGACAGGGAAACCACCAATGGAGAGGGCAAGATCAAGGGTGAAGATACTTGGGATTGCAGAGGCTGAGTCAGAAGTGCTAGAACACAGCTGACCCACACTTCGGCTTCTGTGAACAATGCTTCGCTGACCATGGGAGTGGAGATGTCGCCACATCATCCTGGTTCCATTCCTGTGAATAACTCCCCAGGGGAAGGACTGTGGAGCTGTTCAACAGCTCTGTTTTTAATATTCTGACCAGTTCTAATACTGTCTCCATAAGGTCATGCTTACTTCCCACCAACAACATTCATTTCCCTTTTCTCCATTCTTGCCAGCGTTGGTTATCTTTGTCTTCCTAATGAAACCCACAGCAACAGAAGAGACTTCAAAAAGATAAACACTCCATGCTCTCATGGATATGTGGAGGTAAAACAGTTGATCTAGAAGCAGAGTGTAGGGTGGTGGTTGCCAGAGGTCCAGGCAGTCGTGTCCTACAGGGTTGGGGTGACAGTGGTCACAGGCAGTCATAGTCACCTGGAAGCAGTATTGGAGAAGATCTATGGTGTAGCATGGGAGCTACAGTGGTGACTTTTGTATCCTCAGACAGTTAAATAAAGTGGATGTTAAACATTCTCACACACAACTTTGTGATATAATACACAATTAAATTAACTATATTTAACTATTCCACAGATGCATATGTGCTCCAAATCATTGTATTGCACTTAATAAATACACACAATTTTATAATTAAGGTTACAATAAAATTTGAAAAGGGTGTATCCTGTGCTCGCTTCGGCAGTGTATCTACTAAAATAAGAAAAGTATATATCCTTTCTTTATGTACAACTGATCCTTTCATAGTTTTGGGGGGGCTTTGCCTTGTCAGAGCACTTTAAATTACATTTCCCTCTCCTCCAAATAGAAATCCAGAGTAAGAACAATACTATTTCTAATTTAGTCTTTTTGCTATACCATTGAGACTTTCAAATCACCCCTCTATGTCAAACCTCCAGATTCTAACTCAATCTGCCTCATGCACACTCCAGTATATCAATAAAAACATGGCCTAAACACACAGAAAAAAAGATAAACCTTGGCAATGTAGAGTGCATTTTTTTAAAATTTTGAATGTCTTTGCCTGGACTGATTCCACTAATGAAGCAAGTTTCCTCAGGTCTCCTCACATCCCCACTGATCTACTGGACTCGCTGTGTGACCAAAGGAAACTAAGCATTTTTGACATCTGTCCTCCCCTACAAAGCTGCCCCTTGCCTGCAAGGGGGTGGTCACCTGCCTGTAAGGGAGATTGGCTCCTCCCTCAGAGGCAGTGGGAAAGGTCCCTGTCTGGGCCTCAGGGGACCCAGGCTCCGTCCTGCTGACTCTCTCCTCTCTCTTGGCCGTTGCTGGGGTCTCTCTGCCTCAGCTTCCTCGTGTCCATCACATGTGCATGTGGCTTTTCAGCCCCCACTGACTGTGCATGAATCTGTGTGAGTTGTGCCAGTCCACAGTCTGGAGAGGAGGAAGCAGAGGCCATGGCAGAGGCCTCTTATCCTGCACTGAGGACATGGAATTTAAACCCTGGCACAGAACTACTCTCCGGACACTGGATCTTCTGCATCACTGTGGTTTTGCTGGTTTTTATCTATTTGATTGTTTCTGATTCACAAAGACAGTCCTTAGAAGCCGTCAGTTTCCATATGCCTTCAGTTCCCTCGCATGCTGCTGTCACTGAGCCTCCTCCAAACTCTCAGGGCTATTTCTGTGCAAGAAGGCTGAGGTTCAAGGTGGTGACACCTTCCACCCTCCATCCTCAGGGTCACTGGCTGGCAGAATATGGTCAGAGAGGATTTCTCTGGTGTGAACACAGTGCTAAGCACCCTGTTCCACACGTCCACCCACACACACAGTGCTCACCCCCAACACCCAGTCCTCACGCTCTGCCCATCTTGTGTTTATCTTTGTTTGCAATTAAAGTAAATTTGAGGCTCTCACTAGACAGAGTCCAAGAGGAGATGGGGATCTTAACCTGGTCCATGCAGGTTCTCAGTGTCTCATTGCAGAAAAACGTTTCAGGAAAAACTCGGTGAGAGACATAGGCTGATTAGTTTCTCAGAGTTAGAAAGTAGGAAAAAATAAGAAAGGGACATCAGGTTGAGGAGTTGAATGAGGCTGGGCTCTGGAGGATGCGATCAGCCTGGCCCACAAACACAGGAATGGATACAGATTTTATTTTGTCCAGATGAGCTGAAGTGGGCTAGTGTCATGCTGAATATTGTTGCAGTTTTGATGTTTCAAGGTAGCTGCACAGAAGTCCCTAGCATGAGCAGCTAACTCTGTCTCCTTACATAATTGTTTCATATGGCAGAGTCTCAGTTATCAGTTTCCTCTGAAATCCACGGGTGATCACAGCTCAGCCAATGGCAGAAGTCTTCTGGGTGCTACTTGGTAACTGAATGTCCTTGTAAATTTCTTCTCTTGTGCAGTCTTGAATGAGGATGAGACAAGTTATGCACATTTAGAGCTAAGTAACACTTTTTGCCAGTTTTTAGACAGACACTCAATAAATGACCAATACTCCTGCAGGAGTATATAGAAAAGGAATTTGAATCAAAGTTCTAAGGTACGAAAATCACACGGGTCAAGCTTAGTTCTGCTTCCTACGATCTACAGGGGCACCTTAGGCCCAAGTTAAGACTTACCTTTTCATTTTCTTTTTTTAATTTTTTTTTGAAAAAGCAGTATTTAATCCTCAACTGCCTCAGAAGAAAACACAAATCATCTTTTTAATGACTACCGGGTCAAGGGCTCAGGACTTTACTGGCCTTTGTCCCCATGGTGGTCTTTCACAGTCTCAACACTACAGGCCACACCCTCACACCATCCTCACAAATTCTTTGTTTAGTCATCTTTGCCAAGATTTCCCAGCATTTTTTCACCAAACAATATTTAATCCAAGGTTTTAATCATTTTGACTTTTGAAGTTTTATATATTTCTCCTCATATATAGTGATAATTTAAAATTAAGATTTTTTATATTTACAAATACTTGCAAAAAATAGTGTGCTGTAATATCTAGAAATATATAGAATTAAACAAATATTACAATATCAATTCTTAGATGCTTGCTGTCTTGGTTACTTTTTTTCCCTTTTTGCTGAGAGAAACACCTGACACCCAAAGTGAAGCAAAGAAAGGTTTATTTAGCTTACAGTTTTTGGAGATTTCAGTCCATAATCAGCTGGCTCCAAGGCAGGGTGGCATGGCACTGGGGCAACACTTTAAGTCAGCAGCCAGAGTAAAAGAGAAAAGGCAAGTCTCTTCTCTACCCTTATGGTGTACCAGGCCACTCACACTCCAGGGCAGGTGTAGCACTCACAAAATCTCCTTGCCCTCCTTTGCACAGGATGAGGATATTTACAAAGTAAGAACCCTGGCTTCCTGCTGAGTCTCTCAGTTAATTTATAAACAGCTCAAGTTGACACAGTGTATCAACCATAGCACTTGCAAACTGGTACTGAAATGCTACTCTAGAATTCACTTTCCAGAATAAGGGGTTGGATTTTGCAGTGATGCATTCCTTGTCTATTTTTGCTTTAAACCTAAGGAAAAATAACTTCACCACTAATAATTTGCCAGAGAAATCCAAAGGCAGAGCGCATGACGCAAAGTACAAGCACACTGAATAGACTCCCTTGAACTGTGACAAATCTGAAGAAGAGAGAGGTAAAAGATTACAGAAAATGTGCAGATGAAGACCTGTGGGGCACAGCAAACCAGACCAGCACAGCCTCATGGGAGAGCTGAGGAAGAGGGAGAAAAAGCAGAGGGAGCATCTGAGGAAGTGACCACACTCAGCTTTCTAAGATGCTGAGAGGTGAGAAGACAAACAGGCAAGGAACTCGACAACTCCAAGGAGGAAGAGCAGAAAGGATTCTGCACCACATGCAATAAAAATCACAATGCAGAGGACCAAACTCCAAGAGTAAAATTTGAAGACAGTCAGAGTGAGGCGACTTTTCACATGCATACACTTCTTAGTAAGGATTACCTGGAGATTTCTCATCATTAATTTTTACCGGAAAATAACAAATATTGGTGAAAATGGAAAACATTTAAGCACTTAGGCTCTGTGTTGGGAAAGTAAAATGGTACAGATTCTGTAAATGCCATGTAACTAGATAAAAATAAAGGCACAAATGCTCCAGCAATTATTTCCAATTATGTATTCAGAAGATTTGAGAGCAGAGTCCTGAAGACTTATCTGTGCACCAGCATTCATAGAAGCATCATTACAATACCCAAAATATGGAAGCATCCAAGGTACATCGACAAATGAATGTGAAAGAAAAATGTCATAAATCGCACACACTGCAAGATTACTCCTGCAAAACACAGAAAACTCAGTCAGGCTGCAGCGTGGATGAGTCTCCATTTTATCGGTTGGGACTCTCCAAGTCCCAGACAAGGAGCCCATTCTGTTGATGATTGTTAGGAATCATGACACACAAAAGAAAATTATCAGCTGATGAGCCACGAGCACTTTAATTTCATTTAGAGCTCCTCTCCATTGCTCACATTACCTCCTGAGCTCTGCTTCCTTTCAGGTCGGCAGAGGCATTACACTCACATAGGAGGGTGAACCCTACTGTGAACTGCGCAAGGGTCTACGTGTGTTCTCCTTATAATAGGCTAATTCCTGAAGATCTGAGGTGGTGATGCTAGCATAGGGGAGCAGAAGCAAATACAATGTACATTAGCAGAGAGGTTGAACTGCAAAGAGACCATAATAAACCAGCTGCTTACAGTCTCCTATCAAAACCCTGTCAGTGAGTGGCAAATAAAAACTAAACTCATTCTAATGGCAGGATCCATAGTGGTAAATGAGTGGATGTACTTCCACTGTATAGAAGCACATGGTGGCAAAATAAAAAAATCTACACACACTGGATTTAAGCAACACACTTTGGATGTCAGTGTCTCTCCTCTCTCACAGATGAGACTATCGAATTGCAGGAAAGCAAGCTCAGGGTTCTCACTTATTCTTCATTATGCTGAGTTGTACAATTATTTTATAATAGTTGTAAAGTACATGATAACTGCAATTCATTTGAAGCATCCCCAAACCATCCCCATCCACAGTCCATGGAAAACATTATCTTCCAAGGCACAGGCCACTGATCCAGAAAGGATTGGAGTCACTGATATAAATAAAATACTCCAACTGTAACATTGCAGTAACATAGGAATTCATTCGAGGTACTTACAAAAGCAAAAACTGAAGACAGAGGAAGTTGAAATAGGAGACTGAGGTTTGCTTCCCAGGTCTGATCTGAGTCCCCTCAACTGCAAGGTGGAGGCAGGAGTGAAAAAGTATGAATGCACCCAGCACCACTCCATGGTCGCCTGAAATGCATAAAAGAGAGAGATGCGCCAAGTGCATTTTACCGTGAGGATGGGAGTCAGGTAGACAATCGCCCAGAATAACTCCGTTCCATGTCCTCTGCACTCCAGAGGTTCACAGCACGCGTAACTGTGTGAGTCGCCACCTGAGCCCTGAACAACACAGCCCAGTGTGCCCGACTCCACTGGACTAGAGGAAACAGAGGCAGACTTTCCCTAAAGCGAGTCTGAAATGCACAAAAGCAGGGCCTTAAACGCACATGGTTCATTATATATGAGTACAGAAAAGTACAGCTGATGAATTGGTTAGGAGAGAGAATGGAAGAAGAGATGAAAAAGGGATGATTATAGAAAAAGAAAAGAAAGGGAAAAGGACTTGTCTTTTTATAAAAAGATTACTAGTTCAGTAGATTGATCCCTATGTAGCATTTCTCTTCACATCTTTATTCAACTTTATTCTGAATTCCAAGTCAAAGGAGAGGGCAGTGCTACGTGCAGTACAATAACTCCTCCCCTACACTTACAAAGTTTTTACTACAATGCACTGCAAAGTCTGACTACACTGCCATGAAGCTATTTAAGGTTATGTGTATGCTCAAGATGTTTCTGTTTAATTTTAGGTACACACAAGGTAGATGCCATGGAAAGGCAAAATGTGAGTTTTCCCAACACTTTTGTCCTGCTGGGCTTCTCAGAGTTTCCCTGGATGGAGATCCCCCTCTTTGCAGTGGTCCTGGCCTCCTACCTCCTCACCCTGATGGGGAACAGCTCCATCATCCTCCTCTCCCTGGTGGACCCCAGACTCCAGACTCCCATGTACTTCTTCCTGGACAACCTCTCTCTACTTGACCTGTGTATCACATGCACCATCGTGCCCCAGCTGTTGGGCAATCTCTGGGAACTAGACAGGACAATCACTTCCTGGGGGTGCATCACACAGGTCTATGTTTATAGCTGTATGGGCACCACTGAATGTGCCCTGCTGGCCGTGATGGCCATTGATCGCTATGTGGCCATCTGCCGTCCCCTCCAGTACACTCTCATCATGCGTCACTTGGTGTGTGTACAGATGGCAGCTGCCTCCTGGTCCAGTGGCCTGGTCAGTTCTCTGCTCCATTCCACACTCGCTGTCCAGCTTCCGCTGTGTGGGCACCATACACTAGACCACTTCTTTTGTGAGGTTCCTGCTTTTATCAAGCTGGCCTGTGGGGACACCACTGCTAATGACCTGGTGCTGGCTATAGGGGCCATCCCTTTTGTAGTGGTGGCTCCTTTCATAGTGATCATCTCCTATACCTTCATTGCCAGGGCTGTACTAAAGTTTCCTTCTGCTGAAGGCAGGCACAAGGCACTCAGCACCTGTAGTTCCCACTTGCTGGTGGTCACCATGTACTTTGGACCAGGCATCTACATGTACCTCCAGCCTCCTACCAAAAGTTCCCAGGCCAAGTTCATGTCTTTCTTCTACTGCGTTATCACCCCAGTGCTCAACCCACTCATCTACACCCTGAGAAACAAGGATGTGAAGGCAGCGTGGAGGAGGATCCTGCAATCCCAGCACAGGATAAAATCTTTAGAAGCCAGATGATCTGCACCTGTCTCCTGAGCAGTCACATGCGCAGTGATTGACTTCAAAGAAAAGAGGTTCTTTCTGGAAATATTAATCTGTTTACTGAAGAGACTTCAGTGTCTAGAAATTTCTGTCTTCTCAAATCTGAAATAGAAATATTGCTCTCGTCTCTTGATCTTTGCCAAATGTTTGCTCTCCATAGACAGCAAGGAAAGCATGGTCCACTCACCTATGGCACGAGATACCCACATCCATGGCCATTGCCACACTACTCACAACAGCTATGGGGTGGAATAAAACTACACATGGACCACAGGGTAAATGGAAAATGAAACATAGTGTGCACGTACACAGGACTCTTACTCAAACTTACAAAAACAATTTCATTTGTAGTAACATTGATGACACTGGAAGAGATGATAATGCACAAAATAAGGTAAACACAAAAAGATAGATGCTCTCTTCTCACTCCTACATGAAATGTGAACAATTAACTCTTTAACACTAGAGGTCTCACCAGTGGTCGCTGTTTGAGGAAATGAAGAGAAGACTATTAAAGAGTAATGTCTGAGGCACACCATGTGTTTGCATTAATATATTTTCATCAATCTCTGAACCTGGACATTAGGTAAACTAAATTTTTGAAAAATTGTCCCATCTAACTACCTGGGCAATTCCAGGTCTCATTTTCAAAGGAAACAGGTGAATCAAGTGTCTTTTCTTCTGAGTTTTGTATCTTTTATTTGAATATGACTCTTTAAATTTTTGTAGAATTCTTTATTTTATGAATTTCATGTATCTTGAATCAGTCTATATGATTCAAAAGAGCCTTTTTGGTTTCTCTAACAATATCTTACATTTCTAAGGCACAGTGACCTTTACAAAGTGCTCACTATGCATTTTACTATTTGATACAGTTACAGAGAAATAACCTACATCAAGAAAACTTGGAAATCAGCTGTTTTCTGGGTTTAAATATCTCTTAAAAATGTATTCCCATGCCATCCTTCTCATTTTTGGACAGTAATTCCAAAAGTGACGTTAATAAAGCAATAAGAAATGAAGGCAAGGTAACGGCCCCAGGGAGATGGATGTGGAGGGATGGGAGGAGACGCCCTGAGTCTCAGCATGCTTGCTCTGGAGGGACCAGGCCATGCCACCCTCAGTGTCTTCTGTCTAAGGTCTCTGGGCCCTTTCAGTGCTCTCTGCTGCAAATGATGGCTCCTCATAATTTTGCCTTTTTGGAGGGGAGCTTCTACCACAGGGCAATGCTTTCTGGCACTATTCAGGTTGAGAACATTCTTGTTTATTGTGAGGTAGAAGAAGAGGGTCTGTAAAAATGAGTGGGGAGGGGGAACTCACTGACAATTTGCCCCTGGGCTTTCGGTGGATGCATTACAGAACACACAGGTGAAAGCTGAGGCATTCTTTCTGTGATCATTAGTTAATCTTGTTTGTCAACTTGATTGGCTTGAGACAAACCCAAATCCAAAACCTCATCCAGGAATCAAGGCAATCTCTCAGCTGTGAGCCCCCACAAAATTCTCATAACAAGTTCTGGAATTCCAAGGTACAATGGCACTGAATAAAGATTCCTCTTCTACCAAGGGGAAATAGGAATATAGAAAGGTTTGCACCATAGAAATTCCAAAACTCAGTATGGCAATCATAAAGTCCCGTAGCTCCACGTCCAGTAACCAGGGCACATGATAGTGAGATGTGAAATCCTGAGAGCTTGTGTGGTTCCATTCCTTAATCTTTCTGGTTTCAGTGCACATGGGCTCTCTTGGGCTGGCTCCACCTGCTGCTTATGGCTTTCCTCAAATGACTTTACATCTTCCCTGCATGTTCAACTTCCTAGGATCTCTACTGCACCATCAACTCCATCCCACAGCTTCACACATAGCCCTCTCAAGGACACATTTTTGGTCTTGCAACCTCCCCTTGAAATGCATGGGAGGTTTCATCCAGATAGCTCTACAACTCTTGCATTCTGCATGTGTGGAAAACAAGCAACAAGGCAACTGCCAGCAGTACATGGGCCACCTCAGTATTAGAGATGCTTGCCCTGGTGCCAGTTATCAAGGACACTTGCAGTGAGTTCCCAATCTCCTACCTGTGTTACGGTGCATAGTGGGAAAGAAAGAAAGAGCGAGAGACAAAATAGAGGAGTGCGGCAGGACTCTGGGATTATCCACGTTCTCTGGGGACAAGGATGTTTCTCCAGCTAGCCACCACTTTATTTAACTCATGCAGGGGGAGGGATATAGAGCTTTTCCTGGAACTGCATAGAAGCAGTGGTTGAATGGGAGAGTTTAACCTTATAAAAGAAACAAGATTAACCCCCACACCTGGGTGCTGTCTCCCTGTATTGTCCTCAGCTGACTTTATCCTGCTCAGTGAGCCTCACTGATAGAGAGGAAGCCAGATTTCTGCATTTCAAAATGCACCATAAGGCAAAGTAAATTCAGTATATTTTTTTTTCAAATCCATTCTATTTCAAGGAGAAAAACAAAAAAAGAAGAAGACAAAAAACTAAAACATAATTTCAAAACACATCAATCGGGGGCAACAATGGTACATATATTGCACATTGTCATCCCCAAATCATTCACCCAGAGCACAAGACACTTGCATTCAATTGTCCGAACAATACCAGCACAAATCTTTCCCTTCAGTGAACTCAAAGAAATCAATAGTATAACTAGCTTAACTAGTTTATATAGTTAACTAGCTTAACTAGTTTATATATATTATATATATGCTATATATATGTTGTTTCAGGTCTCACACTAGTGAGACAATACAATGTTTACACATGTGTATCTTATTTATTTTACTTATGAGTATGGTCTCAAGTTGCATCCATTTACCTATAAAAATCTCTAGCTTATCCTTCTTTATGGCTGAGTAGTATTTCATTGTATAAAAATACCACATCTTTTTTATCCATTCCTCTGTGATGGGCATTTAGGTTGTTTCCAGCATCTGGCTGCTACAAATGGGAAAGTCAATTTATACTTTGTGGCCACCAACACCTTGAAGTACATTTTTCATATCCTTGTAGGCCATTTGTATATTTTATCTTGAAAAATGACTGTTCATACCTTTTGCCCATGTTAAGATACTTGATTTATTTAAATGGTATTTGTTTTTCTACTGATTTTGGAGATCCTCATATATTCTGGATACTCTATCCTTATCAGATAAATACTTCAAAAATATTTTTTCCATTTCATAGGTTCTCTCCTCACTCTGCCACTATTCCCTTTACTGTGCAGGTTTTAGCTTGATGTAGTCTCACTTGACTGTTTTTGCTTTTCTTCATTCACATTCTTATGCAAAATATTTTTTGCAGACTGATATACAGTTCCCCCTAGGTTTCTCTTGTTTTATACTTTCTTCTTTTGCAATTGTCTTTAATATGTTTTGACCTTATTTTTGTCCGTGGTGTGATATACGCATGAGACCACTTCCGCTCTTTTACATGTAGATGTCCAGTTGTTCAAGGACTTATTGAAGAACATGTCCTGAACACATATGTGTTATTTCAATTTGTCAAAATACTTTGTCTGTGAGGGTGTGGGTTTGTTCCTGGACTTCTATTCTGTTCCACTGCACTATGTGTCTATTTTTACTCCACTGCCATGTTTTAGTTTATCTCAATCATGCCTTTAGAAGCTGGGAAATACAGATCAACAACACAATGAGATATCTCAACTCAGAATGACAAGAAAGAAGAGACAAAGATGGCAGATGCTGTCATAGAAGAGGCCAAAGGGGACACTTGAACACTTTTTGTAGAAAAGCAAGTGAGTAGAGCCATTACTGGAAAAAAGTATAAAGGTTCCTTGGAAAATTAGAGTAGAAGCACTTATGATCCTGCAATCCCACCACTGAATATTTCTCAAAAGGAAGTCAGTGCATCCAAGAGACAGCTGTGCTCCCACATCTATTTCAGCACCATTCACAGCAGCTAGGACTTGGAATCAGACAAGGTGCCACCCCCAGAGGAGTGGACAAAGACTTCACACACGGGATATTATTCAGTCACATACGGGGCAAATTCTGTCACTGGTGGCAACATGGATGGAGCTGGAGATCCTGATGGGACACACACCAGGCCCAGGAGTGTACGCATGACTCAGCACCTATGTGGAGGCTAACAGAGCTGAGTCCATAGAACTGGTGAGGAGAACAGTGCCTCCTGGAGGCCAGGGAGGAAGCCACTGATGAGGGAGAGGAGAAACTGCTGGACAGATGTGCATTCACAGCCCACAGGAGCAAAGAATGCTGTGTCACACCACACAGATGTTGATAATGGTTAATATTACTGCATCATAAAATTAAAAATGGCTAGAGAGAGTGCAAAGGTCATCGAAAGGCAGGAATAAATGTTTGCAGAGACCAAGAACCTGAATATTTGAGTTGAACAACACAGAATGTATGAATGTGCTAAAGTGTAAGACAGCATCACATAAAGAAGTACAACAATTAATTGCCAACAAAAATATTTTAATATAAAAAATAATAAGTGTAGGCTAATTGTGCTTAAAGTATGGGGCTAAGGCTTCCGTGGTAGTGATTTAAGTTCACCGTGCTGAGTCAGCTCTTCGCCAGTCCCCACGGCAAGGAAAGGCACTGTGACCAGCGAGGTGCTCAGCCAGCCAGGGAGTTTTATCTCCTCTGGAGTTCTCTGAGCTGCAGGAAATAGCAACAGTGGGAGATGAGATCAAACTGAAGGGAGGATGCCTCCTGGCTCTTGGAAACCGTGAGCGCATCCCGTTCTCACTGTGTTTCCTTAACACCCTGACAGGACCCTGACAAATCCTCTCCTGTCCTTTATCACACTTCCTGACACTGCCATGAGCCCAAAAAACATGTGCTCTCTCTGCTTCTGGGCACCCCATGGTGACCACGTGGCCACTGTGACTTCATTAGCATTGTGGATCGGACACTGCTCCTCCAACAGGCTCAGTCTTTTATGCTGGTCCCAACGAGCACCACATAAAGGCAAAAATATCGCTAGCAATATAAGGATGGAGACTGCCAATAGGACAGAATCCTCCTAATCCCACCACAAGACCTAGGAAAGTTCCCAATTTAAAAAACCTCAAAACCTGAAGCAGGCAGTGTTGCTCTCAGTCAAACCCACTCGACTTTTCTCATCCACCTGCTCTCCATCTGAGCACTGTATCTTCCTTTAATAAATTCCTCAATCCTTAGTACTATTGTGTGTTTTGCTCAATTCTTCATTCAGGACACAAAAAGCTCAGATGTATGGAGACTGACACCAACCATTGGTAACAGGCTCACTTAGAGAAAGCAGCACACTTCAAGAAAAATGCCATTGACACAAACAGTATTTCATAATGCTGCCATAAAGCTGCCTCACGTAAGGAAAATGAGCATCTAACCAGCTAAAGAGCTCCTCAATTTTCTACACTAGTGTTTCTAGATAGAGTGTACTGCTTCAAGTGTAATTAACTGTGAAAGTTTTAGGCAAAAATTCCCTGGGAGTGGCATCAATCTGCCCTGCACACAGCCTTTCACAGGTAGTCATAAAGACAGCATGGTGTGGCCAGTCTGCATACCCATCCATTTGTATGGTAATTGCATTGTTTCAGGGTATTGTCATCATCTCATGCAGGCAGGATGATTCTAAGGACAAATAAATTAGAAGGAGGGAAATTCCCTGTAGAATGTTCATTCTCACGAACTTCGCCCTAATTTAATGATCTCCAGGTACTGGCTCAGGTCTCACAGGACCCAAGCCAGGTGCCCTCAGAGCTCCCTGCTCATCACCCCATCTCCTGCCTGGATTCTGATCACTCCCACCTCGCTCTCCAGGAAACCCCCGCCTCTGCAGAGAAGCTGCCTCACTAGAGCTGGGCCCGGCCTCCACCACTGGCTGCTCACTCCTGCATCTCTCCTTCTGCACCTCAAGGTGAGTGACTCAAAGGCCAGGTTGTTCTCAAGCAGGTGTGTAAACCTCCTCCTCTTCCAGTGAATAATGCCACAGACCACAGTAGAGACGATCTCTCCTAATGAGCAAGGGGCATTCTTAGTAATGGGAGGATAAAATCATAGGAGCCAAACTGAAATCTTTAAGGACAAAATCTTCTCAAACTTAATTATTACCACCAATCCCTATCACTACACAAATTCTCACATCCAGGAAAAGACAAAGACTGAAACACTACGCATTGTGAAAGTTAGTGGTAAAACAGAAACCAATAGCAAAACACCCCAGAGGAGACAGAAAATAATAAACAACCAGCCTGCACTGTGCCTGTAGTATGCAGGAAGCACTGCACTGGACATCAGGTAAAACACAGTGAAACAGGACATAAAATGTGTCACTTCATCCTGTAAATAATGACAGGGACAAACAGTTTGAGAAAGCTAAATTTTTAAACAAGTTTAGAGCACTGGGCAAAATTTGAGGAGAAAAATTGGACAAACTCTGTATGCAAAGTCAAAGAAATGCCACTTACCAGTACCTCTACCTATTAATCTCTGCATTTATTAAACCGCTGCTCCAGGCCAAAACAAGGTGCGGGAAGGCAGGAAGCTTGAACTCGGATCGAACTCCCAAAGAGCTCACGCAGAAATGGAGGTGAAAGAGAGAATTCAAAGTAGGGCATGGAGACAGAAGGGGAGGGTGTGCAAGGTCCAAAGAGGACCTCTGCTGGTGCAGCTGTCACAGGACACGTGTGGATTCAGGGCTGAGCAGGGAGACGAAGGAGCTACACATGCAAGGAGCCACGCAGGAGGCGATGGCAGGGAGAAGAGAGGATGAGGCTGGGAGTGAAAAAGGCCTGGGATAATGTAGGCTCACATCAAAAGTGATGCTGGATGTGACGAGGGAGATTGGAGGGTCCCTAAATGGCTGAAGGTGGAAATTGTAACTTCTGGAGATCACTCACGCAGGTGAGCATGAGGAGTGGACTGGGGTGTGAGCCTCAGGAAGCAGAACCATCCCAGTGACAGTAAGTGATGCAACTGCAACAAACGAATCCAGCAAAACTGTCCATTTGTGAATTTCAAGAATAGTTTTGTGCCATTCTCAAAAGCTGGTGAGCCAAGTAAACCAAGTTTTTCCAATAGTGTTTTGCACTGAAAACCTTCTTTTCTAAGCCAGCATTTGTCTTTCTGTGCCTGCTTAATTTCACTAAACCTAATGGCCCCAGGTTTACCCACCTGTGCCAAATGGTAGGATTTAATCTTTTTTCACGGCTGAATGCTATTATAATGCATGTACACACCACGTTTTCTTTACTCATGCTTCTATCGATGGACACTTTGGTCAGTCCTCTACCCTATTTTGAATAAGTGTGCAAGGGAGTGCAGATAATCCCTCACCATAAGGACCTCATCCCCCTGGCTGGGTACTCAGCAGTGGGAGTGTCTGATTATGCCTAGGCACTTGCAGTTTAATGCCTGTGGCTCCCCACAGTGGCTGCACTAATGCACACTCCCATCAGTGTGCTCTCGGGTTTTCTTCTTCCATGTCCCTGCCAAGACTTGTTATCTTCATCTTTTATACATCAACCATTCTAACAATGGTGAGAGGAGAGACAGCTACACAGGGTCTCGCTCACATTTGGAATCTAAAAGTGTTACTCTTACTGAAGCACAGAGTAGAGTAGTAGTGACCAGAAGTGGGCAGTTGTGCAGGGATGGACTGAGCGATGACAGTCAAAGGACCCTGATGTGCAGCTAGACTATGAAAGTTCAACAGGTCTACTTTGGATTATTGAAAAATGCTAACAAAGTGGATATTAAATGTTATGACCACAAAATAGTATGGTGTGAATAATGCACATTATAATCACCTAAATTTAGCCACTCCATGGTGTACATATCCTTCAGAACATCACACTGTACAAGCATGCAAATGTGTCTGTCAGTTTCAATGAATTTAAAAAATGTAACACTCATCCAAAATAATACTTTATAGATTTTTACACAATTTCCTATTGAAAATACTTGGAAGTATATTTCTCTGCCCTACAAATGTGAGCCCCCGACAGAAACATGATGTTTATGTGTCTTTGTTAACAGTCTGGCTGGCGCATTTCCCCACCCCATGTCAACCTCATCCCGTGCACACCAAAGCATCTGCTTCAAATTCATTTCTAAAACACTACCCAAACAAACAAACACAAAGAAACGTACGGAGGCCGGACATGGTTCGCAGAACACAACGAACAATTCTTTAGATTTTTGTAATCTGGACAATATTTCTATTAAGAAAGCCAATGCGTAGCTTTTCTCATAATTAATCTTTTGTTCTATTTGTTTTAGGGTATGAGCAAAGAAAACGTCAGCACTTTTCACAGGCTTGTCTCCAGAACCCAGCGCCCTCTCCCGTGAGGAGCAGTTACCGTGAAGCAGAATCCTCCTGCAGGGTCCTCTCTGACACTGCACAGCCTTGAGGCGCTGCCCCTGCAGCTCTGCTCCTGCAGATTGGCGCATCCTGAGGGAGGCAGTGGGGAGACCAGGCCTTGGCCTCTGAGGACCCTGGCTCTGTCCTGGTCATGCTCTGCTCCCTCTTGTGCATGGCCCAGGGTCTCTGCTCCACTGTCCTCTGTACTCACTACACAGGTGTGCATTCTTTAACCCACTGACCAGAGAAACCTGTGTGTGAGTTGTGACCGCACTTGGTCTAGAGATGAGGAGCAGGAGGCTCGACTGGAAGCTAATAGAAGGGTGCAGGCTCCTTATGGGTTAAAGAGTGGAAGGCAGAATGTGGGCCACCGCGACACAGCAGCTCCCCGGCCACGCTGACTCTTGTGTACTATCTCGGGTTATGATTTCCTGTTAGGCTGTTTCTCATTTACAAGGAAACTTGCTTTTAGAATGTGGAAGGCCCAAGTGCCCGCTGCCTGCTGTTCTCATACACACGCTGTGAGTCCACTGAGTCTTCACGCTCAGACGCGAGTGTGATTTCTTTCTCTTTAGTGCAGGAAACTGAGAATCAAGATGCTGGCTTCTCCGCCCACACACCCCCCACCTCCTCAGGGTGCTGTGTCCGGCTATCGTGACAGGGACTCGGAGAGTGTGGCTCTAGATGCAGACACCGTGCCTTTGTCCTCTATCAGATGCTCACCCTTACACACGGTGCCCACAAGCTCTAACCCATGTTATAGGCACGGTTATTCCTCCTCCTTGGTTAGCGTCATCTGCATTTGATACTACGGACCACACACTCTCTCCTACATGCTTACAAACATTTTATTCAGTGCTGTCTCTAGTTCCCCTTTATTTAGTGTGAAACTTACTATTTTATCCCAAGCTTTCTTTCTTTCTGAGACTTTGGTAATCTTTGCCCCTCGTGTCTCGTGACATCTCTGTGACTCTCCAGAATGCTTGATGACTACACATCTGCAGATTAATTCAAACTATGGTTCAGTGAAGTCCATGAATCTGAAGAATTCACCTCATGTCATCGCCCAGGGTGCTATGTCCTGGGTGCTTGGTAACTCGGCTCGGAAAGGGGTGTGAGAGCTCAGTTTCCTGAATATGGTTGACTGGATTTAGTCGCGATACTATGACTCTGTTTCCTTTTCAAAGGAAAAGAAATACAGTACTCTTCATAACACAGTATAAAACTTCAGTTAGCCCTCACCATACTATGTTTCCAAAGTCTGGTATTTGTTTTTCAAACCAGTTCGAGCACATTCCTCACATTTATGATACATAACTGTTCTTACAAATGGGGCATATATGAAAATATTTGTCATGTATGTAACTTTAAGTTTTATAATGCAAGACTTTTCAGAGATGAAACGAAAATGATAGAAGTTAGACTCAGGGAGCAAGCACAGTGAAGAAGATGTGCCGGTCTGCTTGTGCTGCCATTAAAGATTTCTGCAGGCTGTATGGAAAATACCAATAATATGCACTTAACCAAAACAGCAGGAAACAGCAGTAAATTCCACTGTGTGGGAGCAGCCTTGCGCACTGCTGGCAAAGGGACAATGGCACAGCAGCTGGGCAGGGCGGCACGGCAGTTCCCCACAGAGGGAAGTCTACAGTCAGCATAGGGTGCAAAAATGTCACCTCTGAGTTTACAACCAAAGAAACAGAAAGGAGGGCATGAAGAGGTTTTGGACACCAATGTGCAGAGCAGCCACAATCACAGTAGAAAACCAGGGCACAACGTGTGCACTAACCGAGAGATGCAGGTACAGATTCGTTTCCACAGATGAGCCATAAAGGTGGGAAGTTGTGGCATATTCTTCAGCACAGAGGAATTTTTAAATGTGATATAAGGAAAATACCCTAATCACAGAATTATGAATGCTGCTAGATTTTAATTTAGTTAAATGAAATTGAATATAGACAGGAGAAGAATGGGGGTTTCCATGGTAGGAGGAGGACAAGAAGATATTTAAAAGGCACAGATAAAGTCTGCAACAGGAAACGATTATGGAAATGAATGGTAGTGGTGGCTGTGTAACATTACCTGTGCACTAATTTTCATCAAAATACATGTAAAAATTAAAGATTAACTAAATTTTATCTTTTGTATATCTTAGCATTAGACAAGTTTGGAAAAAAGAAAAGGAGAAAGGATTGCCTAAACCAAATTCCATTACCTGCACTCTTCTGTAAAAAATGTTCATAAGGTACGTATTTGAATGAATCTATTTTGTATCATAAATACACCCTCCTAAAAAATAAGAGGGTAAAGGAAAGGGAAAAATCATATTTACCCTCAAAATCTGTCACTTTGCTTCCAGCTATATATTACAGACAGATGCCATGGAAAGGGGAAACGTGAGTTTTCCCAACACTTTTGTCCTGCTGGGCTTCTCAGACTTTCCGTGGCTGGAGATCCCCCTCTCTGCAGTGGTCCTGCTCTCCTACCTCCTCACCCTGATGGGGAACAGCTCCATCATCCTCCTGTCCCTGGTGGACCCCAGACTCCAGACACCCATGTACTTCTTCCTGGACAACCTCTCCCTGCTGGACCTTAGTGTCTCCTGCACCATTGTGCCCC